>CANNZV010002428.1:0-98614 GCA_947561585.1 Caprella mutica
AATCAAACACAACAGTACACACATTCTAATGCTCCTCTTTTCCCTGTAACAGCCACTGCTGCTTCTCCTCACATCTCTGCTGCTTCTCCTCACATCTCTGCTGCTCCTCCTCACAGCTCTGCTGCTCCTCTTCACTGCTCAGCTGCTCCTCTTCACAGCTCAGCTGCTCCTCTTCACTGCTCAGCTGCTCCTCTTTACAGCTCTGCTGCACCTCTTTACAGCTCTGCTGCACCTCTTTACAGCTCTACTTCTCCTCTTTACAGCTCTGCTCCTCCTCTTTACAGCTCTGCTGCTCCTCTTTACAGCTCTGCTGCTCCTCTTCACAGTTCAGCTGCTCCTCTTTACAGCTCTGCTGCTCCTCTTCACAGCTCAGCTGGTGCTCCTCTTCATGGCTCAGCTGGTGCTCCTCTTCATGGCCCAGCTGGTGCTCCTCTTTATGGCTCAGCTGGTGCTCCTCTTTATGGCTCAGCTGGTGCTCCTCTTCATGGCTCAGCTGATGCTCCTCTTCATGGCTCAGCTGGTGCTCCTCTTCATGGACCAGCTGGTGCCTTTCTTCCCCATAGCTTAGCCACTGCTCTTCCTTTCCATTGCTCAACTACTGATAGTTCCTTTCCTAGCTCCACTCATGCTCCTCATTTTCAGAGCCACAGTAATTTTCTTCCTTTTCAGAGCAATCCGAATCCTCAGACAGCATACTTTCAGCAAATGCAATTAATGAGTAATCATCTCCTAGAACAGGATTTGATTAAAAAATCTATTGAGAAGTTTGATGGAACTCCTACAAAGTTCTGGTCTTGGGTTGGCCAATTGGAGAGTTACATTGGCTCATTAAATCTCACCCCACTCAAGGCTCTTCAACTGATATCATCATACTGCACGGGTGAACCCCAGAAAATGATATCCAGACATCTCTCTGCAGTTCAGACAGTAAGTCAGCAGGATGTTAACGAAATTTGGGAAAATTTAATCTATAGATTTGGCTCATCTCAAGGTATCACTCGTGAGCTGATGCAAAAGATTAGAGAATTCAAGCACATCCAGTCACCAAATGTAGGTGATCAGCTTCTTGACCTACATGACTTAGCCAAGGTAATTCAGCATAACATACCCAGATGCCCTGATCTTCTCAACTTGAATATGTCTTCTGGTTTAGAAGAATTGAGAAGAAAGCTTCCTGAGTACATTCAGAATGAATGGAGAAAACTCGGTCAGCGATATGAAGATGAAAACAATGGCTTTCACCCACCTTTTTCAGTTTTTGTAGATTTTCTGAAACGACAAGCAAGACTTCAGACTAACAAGAACTATGAAACTATTTTCAATAATTCTAGCTCGCACAAAGCATATGTTCCAAGAAAAAATGTGAGGACATTCCAGACAAATGCAACTGAAAACTATGCAAATTTCGAAGCCAAGAAAATCCAGCATGGAGAAGAACAATGCCCCGTGCATAAATCACCTAAACATAAGCTCCTAGATTGCAAATCTTTTCAGAAGATGACTTACAATGACAAGAAAATTGTACTCATGGAGAACAAGTTATGCTTCAGGTGCCTTGGGCAACATATGTCCTCCAATTGCACCGCGGACATCAAATGTGAAGAATGCAACCAACGACACTTAACCATTGTGCACATGCCCAGGTGGGACAAAAGAAAGGAAAGAACAGAACTCCCTAAAGATAGCCACAAAGTGTTGTGCAACAAAGTATGCAATAATCCAAAAGGCATGAGTTGCTCTAAGACCCTACTGGTAGAAGTATCCATGAAAGATATACCTGAGAAGAAAATAAATTGTTATTGCATATTGGATGAACAGTCTAATACAACTGTAGTGGATGACAGGATTGTCGACTTCTTCGGAGTAGAATTCCCGACCCAAGATTATTCCATCAACTTTGTTAGTCAAGATTTTCAGGTAACAACCTCAGGCAGAATAGTTACTGGATTACAAGTGAGAGGTGTGAACGAATCAGAAATTGTGCATATCAACGAAGCAATTTCCTGTCCGAACATAACAGATACGTCGAATGAGGTCGCTACTCCTTCGATCGTCTCAAAGCACAAGCACTGTAGAGCTTATGCCAAGTTCTTCCCTGAGTTTGATCCTAATGCCGATGTCCTTTTGCTGATAGGCAGAAACTGTAGCAAGGCCATGTACACAGAGTGTCTGACAAACCTCGAGCCTTATGTCCACAGATCAGTGTTAGGATATTCACTTGTTGGAAATGCCTGCCCTGGCAGCAATCATCACTCCACCTCTAAGAATATTCTGAAGACTAATGTATCTCTTCCCGTGCCCCATAAAGTCAAATTTTCTTTCACACCCAAACACCCTGAAATGAAAATTTATGACATCTTTGAGAAACAGTCATGCGATGACACACCTGGTTTGTCCAGGGATGACAAAGAATTTCTCAATATCATGTCTGAAAATATATGCATTACCCAAAGCGGTCATATCCAGTTACCATTGCCTTTGAAAAATGTTGATCTTCCAGTGAACACTACACAAGTCTATATGAGAACATCGAAGACATTGCAAAATCTTAAGAAACAACCAGAAAAGTTGAAAGCTTGTATTGATTCAATGCAAAAGAACTTTATTGCAGGCTTTGTCGAAGAAGTTCCCCGTGATAAGCTATCATCGAACAATTGCTTCTATCTCCCTATTTTCTGCGTGACACAGGAAAAGAAAGGAAAAGTTCGATTGGTGTTTGATGCATCCGCTCGTTTTCAAGGTACGAGTCTCAACGACGCATTATTACAGGGCCCTGACCTCAATAACCAGTTGAGAGGCGTGTTACTGAGGTTTCGTGAACGACCAATCGCTTTCAGTGCTGATATAGAATCTATGTTTAGTAACTTTAAAGTTCCTGAGAATCATAGAGACTATTTGCGGTATTATTGGTTCAAGGGAAATAACCCAAACAATGAACTAGTACCTCATCGGTCCACCGGACACATTTTTGGGTGTTCGAGCAGCCCAGCTGTTGCTTCCTATGCGCTGAAGTTCTGTGCATCAGAAGAACTACCACCTGAGCATGATTCTGTTATAGAATACATCAAAGAATCGTTCTACGTGGATGATGGACTCTATTCAACCGACTCGGTAGAGACTGCAACTGATACACTGACGAAAGCCATCGCTCTTCTGAAAGCAAAGAATATCAGGCTCCACAAGATCGTTAGCAATTCACAAGATCTGCTGGATAACTTCCCTGAATCAGAACGATCTTCCGGTCAACAAACCTTCCCTATTGAAGGAATGAATCAGCACAGCACCTTAGGAATAACTTGGAACACTGACAATGACAGCTTCAAATTCTCAGTACAGATATCTCCCAAAAGATTCACCAAGAGAGGCCTCCTCTCCATTGTGAACTCTGTATACGATCCTATTGGGTGCGTATGTCCAGTTGTTTTACAAGGGAGGTTGATCCAGCGGCAAGTTATGCCTCCGAAGAAAGATGACGAACAGTTGAACACTTATGGTTGGGATGATGACCTCCCTCAGACTTTTCAACCTGCCTGGAACTGCTGGTTGAATTCCCTGACTCAGCTGAATCAAATAGAGGTTCCGAGGAGCTTCTATCCCGTCGGATTCAACCCTGTTCGACAAGAAATCCATGCGTTTGCAGACGCTTCAGAGTCTGCTATCGGGTTTGCTATCTATATCCGTTCGATAAATGAACAGAAGGATGTTCATGTTGCATTCGTCTCTGCTGGGTCCAAGCTGGCCCCCCGGTGCGCAACGTCGATGCCACGTTTGGAGCTTTGTGCAGCACTTTATCTAGCAAGAAGCACCTCCGCTGTGATGTCAGAGCTCCGCTTAAAGGCAGAAAGTACAACTTACTATTCAGATAGTCAAATCGTCTTGGGTTATTTGAACAATAACCAGCGACGCTTCAACAAATACATAGAGAGAAGAGTCGACAGTATTTCATCTCTAACCGCACAATCTGATTGGCTTTACATAAACACTGATGACAATCCCGCAGATATAGCATCTCGTCCCCAGAACGCTGCTGATCTCATCGCGTCAAGGTGGTTCACTGGACCCCAATTCTTGCACTCTGAGGATGGGTTGTTACACTACCCAGAGAGGATCGCCCAGCTTGATAATTTACCTGAGGAAAAGATCGAAGTAAACATTCTCCATCAAAATGAGTCAACCACAGTACCAGGAATCTTTGCTCAGACTTTCAAGAGAATCAGCAGCCTCAACAAACTAGTGAACGTCATCAAGTATGTTATGAAATTTGTTAACCGAATAAATCATGTCCGTCAGAGAATGAGCGTTCAAACAGTTACCCAGCACTCCATTGGCGATTGGGAACATAACGTAAAAATCGCAGTGCGAGAAGCCCAGAAGGAATTAATCCCGACTGTCTTAAAAACGCTCAAAACGCGTAAACCCCTCCCTGATAACTGCAAAATATTAGAACTGTCTCCGTTTCTTGATTCTGATGACATTCTGAGAGTAGGAGGACGTTTGACCCTATCATCTTTGCCATTCTCGATGAAACATCCCTTCTTCATTCCCAAAGATCATCCAATGGCTTCACTTGTGATCAAGCATTTTCATGAGCAATGCAGACACCAAGGATCGCACATTAGTCACGGAGCGATAAATAAGGCCGGATTCTTTATTGAGAGCGGTCGCCAGTTGATTCGAAAACACATCAAAGATTGTGTTGTCTGTCGTAGGTTGAGAGCTCCTTGCGAAACTCAATACATGGCAGATCTCCCAGCTGATCGCGTAGAGCCAGCTCCACCTTTCTCTAGCGTTGGGATAGATGTTTTCGGACCTTTCTATGTTAGCGAAGGCAGATCAACAAGAAGCTCGTCTTCCAGCAAGAAAGTGTACGCACTCATATTTGTTTGTCTACCGTCGCGAGCTGTGCACATAGAGTCACTGCCTTCAATGGACACCTCTGCTTTCAGGAATGCTTTATCGAGATTCGTGGCTATCAGAGGACAGTGCAAATTGATCAGATCCGATCAAGGGACAAATTTCACCGCAGCCAGAAGGCAAATGGAGGAAATTGACGTAAAGACGATCAAAATTGAATTGAGTTGCAAAGGTATTGAATGGGTCCTAAACCCTCCTGGTGCAAGCCATCATGCCGGGAGCTGGGAGCGCAAAATTGGATCAGTTAGACGCGTCCTTGAAGCAACTCTACTCCTCATGAGTAACCGTGGAATCTCAAGAGATGAGTTTGACACTTTGCTAGCAGAAGCTTCTGCAATAGTAAATAACACTCCGATGTCTTCTGTCCCTAACTCCCCAAATGATCCGCAACCTCTCTCTCCTTCCATGTTACTAACGCTAAAGGAGAAGCCGAACCCTCCAATGCTTGACGAATATTGTGAGCAAGATATCGTTGCCTATGGTAAACGTAGATATCGAAGAGTACAGTTCCTGGCTGAGCAATTCTGGACCAGATGGAGATCTGAGTTTCTCCTCTCATTATCTCGTCGATGCAAATGGACAAAACGTTCTCCTTCACTCATGCCAGGTGATGTTGTCGTAGTGAAGAACAAACAAAGTCCTCGAAACAATTGGACGCTCGGAAGGATTGAATCCACTAAAATCAGTCAAGATGGACTTGTCCGTTCTGCTACGGTAATCTTACCACCTCTGCCACGGTCTACTCAGAAGAGACGCATTGATAGATCTATCAGCGACCTTGTTCTTTTGGTTGCAAATCAGTGAAGCTAAATATCCTGCCTGTAGAAAAGCAGGATAGAGGGGGAGTGTCAAGTCTGTTTATTTGTTTTTCTATTGTTTCCCATCTATTTTACTTTCTAACTTTGACGTTCTGTTCTGTACGCTCCACTATGCTATTTTCCTCTTTTCCTGAGACGCGCATCTGTAAAATCATCACAACTCCACTCTTTGTTGACACTACATATAAAAAACCCCCCTATTTTAGATCACTTTGAACCTCCAAAAAATAACTTCACACACACGTTCCAATCTTTAAAGACATCAAAATTAGTGAGTATTATTTATGCATATTTACCTTTATACGTTTATTAATGTTTATATGTAATCAATTGTGTTTAAAAGTGGGCGATTCCTATATATTTTCTGTTTGTTAGGCTCTATTGCCATCAAAATCCCACATTTTCATGGTGGTATATTTATCTTTTCTCTGAATGTTTGTGATTTAGTATTATTATTTTTTTTTTGTATTCTTAAATGTAATGAGATTTATTTTTCTCTTTGTAGATTACGTGTTTATTCGTGGATAAATGGATTGATATTGAGGCAATTGGTTTTCTTCACAACCTACCTTTGCAAATTTCTGAGAATGATATCTATTTAGACATGACACATAGTTTAGAAATTTGAAACCAAATCTAATTTCAACTGCTAATCATGCTGAGTCGGTATATATAACCTTATGTAATGATATTTTCCGGCAGTATTTTTTCCATATAACAATGTGGTTGAAAGCTATTTATGGTGTATAATTTTTTTGATTAGTAAAATTTTACTAATTCCCAAAAAGTTATTTCTAAATGACAAAATTTATGTGTATAATAATAATGTTACATAATTTAATTAAATTCGAATAAAATATTTTTTCATCTGTTTTCGAAATATGATTTGTGACTCATAAAGAAATATTAATTGTATTTACATTGGATTTGAGAAACAGAAAACTGATCTCAGAAAATTGACTGAGAAATATGTCATGATAAATTATTATTAGTGGTATTGATAGTTCTTCATATATATATATAGATAATTGTGAACACTAATACGATAGCTATTGAATTATAGGTTTTGAATGAATAATTATATTCTGTATATATTATTGTTGATGTATTACTAATACTTGTGTATGTATGTATGTGTCTATGTATATTTGTTTTAACTTTGAATTCATATTAATAAATACATTAGTGCCCGAAAAGAACCCGTGTATTGCAGAAATTTATATATGGGCTTGTTTGTGAACGCTACTATTTTATGTGTTTTGTTCCTTTAATAAAGTTGTGTCATAGTATATATTTCATCGTATATTTGTATGAAAAATAATCTAAAACACTGTTACTGAAGAGTAGTTCTTTTATTACTTCCTACCAAACTGTAGAGCATTCCACTGATAAGATGGTGACTGAATATCAAATAATATGCAGTTAACAACAGGTAAAATAAACAAAATCATTTAACGCATGTTATCGGATATTGAAATTTGAAAAGACTGTTTCAATAAAAATATAATCTTTTTAAAATGATGAAGTACTTGTTTGATTTGCAGCTCCAATTTTATTATTACGTATAAAAATATCTAAAGAGGAATATTTATCAAATTTTGGAAAGAGCCATCTATGGACAAGTAATATTGAATTTGATTTTTGCAATTTTTTGTTGGTGGGAAATATTAATTATCAATTTATAAATAATTTATTTTAATGATGGTGGTAGATAATTAAATATTCTATTATTTATATTTCTTGCACTTTATATTCTACTTGTAAAGCTTAATTTTGATGATTAGATATAATACATATATATTGAGTCACTTCGAATTTATTCAAATTCTCATAACTTACATTTTTATTTAATAGACAAATCTGTGCAATAACGGCATGAAATATAATCGTTGATCTAGCGCCAATAGCTTTTATCATTTTAAAATATATAATTAGAGATGAAAAATATACATAATTATATATAAAAACCTATAATCATAATGTAATTTTGTTATTGCATCAATTATCATAACATTATGATAATGTTATGATAATGTTATTGCATCAATTGTTGTCCATTACAGTAACAAAAGAAGAAAATTTTATATAATCAACCGTTCCGGATAATTTCAAATCCATCTTCATTGAATTTGGTAAAATCTGTGAATGTATGAAGTGATATAGATTTTATTTTAATTAAAAGATATGAGCAAAGTAAAATATTAGAAAAGAAAATTCATAACTCAATGTAGGAATTAAAATGTGTACTTATCTGTAATTAATTTACTGGTTATTTGTTCTATTTCACAAATATTTCTATCTAACGAACAGAAATATCTACCGAATACTTGCCCTTATAGTATCTCTGAAAACCCTACACACAGAGAACGGTTTTGTTAAATTTACAAAACGTATTTTGTCGAAAACATTTGGTTATGGTAATGGGAAAATTTTGTTATATTAACCATCAATTGAGTTAAATCAACTATAAAATATTGTTCAAAGATTTCTTCACTGCAACAAAATATTTTTTTAAGTTAACAGTACAATTTTTGTTATGGAATATTGTTAAGGTTACTAAAAAAGGTTTGTTCATATTAACTTAAATATTGCTATGATAACAATAAAATATTGTTAAATGTTTTTTTATTTATAACAAAATGTTTTTGTAGTAGTAAATTGAAAAATTTAGTTAAAATATAACATTGTTGTTTAACAAAATACCTTTGTCTTTATAAATAATAATTTTGCTACAATAATATTATATTTTTGTTGATAAATTTTTTACTATTAACAATATTATATTGTCATTAGTAATAATTATCTGCTATTTCTTTTTGTTATTATGCTTCATATAAATTTCAAGTTACCACAATATGTATTCATTGTTCGTACAGAATCAATATATATATAAATTTACACGTGTTTCTTGAGTGCTATTTTGCATCGATATTCCCACATATGTACCACGCGTGATGTCCCTCGTCTGTTTTACGCGGGAAAAAGTAATGCATTGTGTCTTGGTGCAAATCTAAATGGTAAAAATATTGATACATATTGCAGCAAGTTCATTCCAAAGCCTTATTTACGTATCATAACTACGTAAGTAATGATACACACTAGTAGGTATCTATGTAGGTATTGATTGATAACACCTAGTAAGAAACTAGGTAGGTAGGAGGGAATTGATAAATATTAATAGATAGCTATTTTAAAAATATTCAATTTAAATGTTCTATTGCTTGTCATTATAAAAAAGAAAAGATACGAAATCAATAGAATATTAAATACTATTTATTTATAATAACTATAAAAGGCATGCATGTTTTCATATTAGTTATAGTTCATTCCAATCCTACTTCTACCATGTCCAGGATGGCTGAGAGGTTAGCGCCGCAGACTGGAGTTTGGAGATCGTCGGTTCGAGTCCTGATTGTACCACTGCATTTCTATGTTCATTTATTCCCATTTAATTTGTATATAACAACTTGTAACATTAAACTAATTGATATACAGCCAAATTTACAGATACAATATATGAAATATAATAAGAAATAGTAATTAAAACAGCATAATCTATTTTTCAGTTAAAATAACAAAATGATTTTGTTACTACAAAAAATTATTTGTGTTGCTTTAATTATACTATTTGTTGACATAACAAAATACATTTTTTGAAATAACAGTATTGTAATGTTACTATAACTAATATGCTCTAGTTACTGTTACCTTAAAAATTCTAGTGTAACTATAACAAAAAAACCTTAACAAAAATATATATTTACTGTAACAAAATTATTTTGATGGCTCATAGCTGACTAATTTATTTTGTTGATACAACCAAAAACCTACTTTTTTTTGTTGTATCAACAAAACCGTTCTCTGTGTGTATCTGATGTGGTTTCACATTGGTTCTATGGAAATTTCCAGTGAAAATTTTCAAAGTGTGGAACACTCCCATTTTATTTTTCATTAATTATTGATATGCATTATGATATGCAAACAATAAAACTTACTTCAAATTATTTATGAGTTAATTAATCCTTCAGTTAATACTGTCTATTTTTTTTCTCAAACATACACAGTACTGGAAAAAAATCGTCAGAATTTTTTCTGCTGAGGAATCAAAGAAGACTCAAATATAACAAATATAAGACTCAAATACACTGAATAAATATGAGACAACTTAAAGGTCTGGAAAGGTGTCATTAAAGTGTGTATTTTGATGTCACATAAAAGTAGAGAAGGATATTATTGTTAACGAATCAAAGAACACGAGATTTCACGTAAGAAATGTTAGACAACTGTTGTCTGAGGAAATGAAATGTTGGTGAACATTTGAAAGCATGAATAGTAATGGTAAAGGAGAATAAAAATAGTAGAAAAAAGTTAAAGTGCAAGTTAACTTTGTTGGTTCAAATTGATGATTGTAAGGATCAACATAACCACGATATGTCATACTACCATATATCCTCTAATATCTTGGTACACGACACATCGCTTGTTTGCGACAACACTGTCATAACTCTAAAAAAGCTACTTTTCAGGAGAGCATTTTGGTAGTTGTATTGTACGTACATTTAATGGTATATCATTAGTACATTTAGCCTCTATGCGCTAAATATGCGCACTTTCATGCCGTAGGCCAAATATGCCGTAATTAAAAAATATATATATTTTATGATATTTGAATTATATAAGATAATCATATTTGATAATTTTTGTGTGATATAAATGTATAATTAATTATCAGTTATCATAATTACCATAACAATTTATAGATTTATTGATTTATTCGTTAATTATGTAAATAATGTGTCAGAAATGCTAAATGTCCTTAAGTATGAGATGTTTATGAACTAGGTGTAGAGATCATTTTAAAACTTCTGTTTATAGTTTTTGTTCATTTAATTTTAAACTCAATTGTATATCAACCCTAATTTTCAGAGCTTACAATATATGCAGCAATAATTTTAACTTTCAGAAAGAATTACGTTTTTTAAAGTCATTTTTCAGAAATAATGGTTTTTGTACTAATTTTTTAGAAAGACAGATTAACAAATGTTTAGCCAAATTTTCAAAACAATCAAATAATCAACCAGAGTCACCTACCAGCACGGACGATATATTTTATGTTTCTCTTCCATATTTCGGAAAGCAATCTGAAAATTTGAAACATGACATTTTAAAAGTTTTTAATAAGTTTTTTCCATCTGTTTCTTTTAAAGTAGTTTTAGTCAACAAATTTACAATAGGATCATTTTTTAATTTCAAAGAAAAGCTTCCGCTTTGCATGCTCTCTTCCGTTGTGTATCACTTTAGATGCGGGCAGTGCCCGTCTGATTACGTGGGCATGACGTCACGTAATCTTTATATGCGGATAGCAGAGCATGCAGGGCGGAGCTATAGAAACAATAATATTTTAGCATCTCTACCTCATTCTTCCATTAGAGACCATACTGAACAGTGTAATAGTGCAATTTCCATACATAATTTTAAGATTTTAAACTCTACCTCAAATAGTTCAGACTTAAAAATTTTAGAATCTCTTTATATTTTTAAAAGCAAACCTTCATTAAACCTCCAGAATAGTTCATTCCCTCTTTTAATAATTGTAGATAGCTGATTTTTATCTTTTTTTTATATTGTTTTTTTTTATTATCTTCATTTTATCATTTCTCTTTCACTTTTTAATTTTTTGATCTTTTCTTTTATCTCCAATAAATTTTGTATAACTTTTTTAAACTCATTACAGATGCATACTTTGATAATGATTCATGTACTGAATCGAAACGTCAGATTTTATAAACTATGAAAATTTTAACTTTGTTTTTAGCCTTCTCCTTCATTTTAAAATTGTGCAGAATTCCTGTAAATTTTATTCAATATGTTTATGAAAATATTAATATTTAAGTAGTTGAATAAGTATGATCACTACACTGGGACTTGATAAAAGTGAAGGTGTGAAGTATTTGGATCACCTTCCCAAAGGAGCTAGTAAACGTACTTCAGAATAAAATCACTTGCCGGCTAACACATTGTATGCTGTTTTGCATCGTTCATCTGGACAAGCAGTTCTTTCGTTCTCCTTTGTCCGAGTTTCGGCTCCTGTTTCAGTCTCTTTTACCTTTGATAGGTATGATCAAGACAGGGTGCAAAGTGTGGAAGGGATAACCTGATGTAGGGACGTGGTGAGATCAGGTGATTGGAACGGTTCATTATTCTATCGTGTTGCCGTAGCAGGAGGATTTTTCACTGAAGAGAGAGACCCCTTGAACACAATAATGGGCCATGCCTCCATATACCTTCTTCCAGAGATGTAGCTTGGTCTGCCTCTGATGGACACAAGTGATCGTGTCCTGGACATGAGGATAGTTCATGATGAATCCTTTCCTTCTGAGGAGAGAATCCTTCTCACCTTTGCCCCGACATCTAACACTTAATGTGGGTGTGATGGTCTCCTGTCTCCTTGTGTGTGGGTGCATCTAACCTCCACTTGTTGAGAGTGAAGCTTAGGGGTCAGATGGTGGAGAGTGATCCAACTAGAGTCTAAACCCTGACTTCTCTGGTAGTGGGGCCTGTACGCCGAGGTTAGATATGGTAGGTACATGGGATGATTGAGATTGAGAGATAGTCAAAAGTGTTCCCTTGCTGCAGTGGGATCACCCCCGGATGGGTGCCTTTTGTGCGATCCCTTTCCTTGTGACTCATTCACCACTCAATTAATACTTCCTGCATTCATCTCACTCAACATCCCCCAACCTTTCCCAGCTCACCCAAGTCTTTCTCAATCACTCTCATACAACCGGTGTGCTGTCATCGACAGCACATTTCGTCAACAGGATATTTCGTTAACGTACGTTTCGTCGACGAATTTTCGTGAATGTGATATTAACATAAAGGAAGATTGTTCAACATATAAACGAATATGAACATATGTAAACGAAATTATTTTGAAACTCTCAACATAAACGACCGTTATGTAGTTTGTTGAGTTGAAAGTTTGTTGTGCTGCAAATTCATCGACAAAACGTCTGTCGACAAAATATCCTGTCGATGAAATGTCCTGTCAACGAAATGTCTGATTACGAATTGTCTTTCGACGAAACGTATGCACACCAGTACAAGGGGCTCAGTGGTCGATGATATGAAGAAAGAGGAAACTTCATATGAAAAGGGTTAACTCCAATAATCGATGGTTCATGTTATTATATGTTTAGTTCCCTAACAGTGATAAGCCAGATATTGTTGAGTTTATTTGTCTATGTAAAATTATGGGAATGCAAAATGAAATATAACGCTCTATATATGTATCCTGATTCCATTGAAATTTACTATATTTGAAAGTATTCCTGACATCGTTTCCTGTGGTAATTAAGAAATAAAATTTGAAAAACCATAGATGGTAATCTAAAGAAGGAATATGTGAATATACCAGTTAGCTACCAAATTTACGACTAAGTATGCTGGTATTAAATAAATTGAGAAAATCTGCCCTAGCAGATTCAATTTAGTTGAAAGGCTATACACAGTAAATAATTTTTGATTTTGATACAAAGGAATTGTGACAATATAAGCTTAACTATAATGTGCATATCTTAGAATCTAAATTAATATAAGTAGTATAATAATAAGTATTATAAGTATAATGATAAACGTGTAATTAAATATTTTCGCTTTATTTTTAAATACTCGTGTAGCTTAATCAACAGTTTGCTTATAAGTTTTATATTACTGGATTCTGGAAAAATCTTTTCATATATGTTCAGAACGAGTATCGGACATTCTATAGTCAGCGAAAATAACCAATAGGACAGAATTGTGATTGTTGAAATATCGCAATAAATCACATCTGAACTAATATCCATATTCATCAAATGAAACCTAAGTACTTGACTCTATATCAACATTTTAGATGATGGTATCGTTCGTTACATATCTAACTGAAGATAACACTATCTATCTAGAATCTAGATAAAATATTACGCACAACAGTTACTAATTTCTTTGAGCAGTTATTAGATCTAGAAGGAGTTAGTGAGACAATATAAGATTTTGGAGGAATAAATTGTAAATGTAAGTCTTTTCTTTTTGATAATTTATAGAGGGCTTTCAAATATGCATAGTTTTATTGAATACATATTATATCCTATCTTCATTTGCACATGGTATACTATCAAAAAAAATATTACCTAACCTATCCCTGTGAAAAGGGTTTTACACAAATGTTTTAATATTTTAAAAACGAATTTTAAGTAATAATAACTATCAGATATATTTTGATTTTTTTTTACGAATCCAAATTTATATGAAATTATGGAACAGCGAATCTAGAAATTGATGCCATTGCAGTCACCTTGATATATTGTAGTATATACGACTAATTAATAGTTTGCAGTTTCTAATAACATTATTTATTGATTTTTATCAGAGCTGGTCATTAAGTACTTTAAATGCATTCTATAAGTAAATGACTAAACGTAATTACGTAAGTACTTAATATTATCATGGAAAAATGTGACTACTCTTTAAATATTATAATCGAAAAACGTGAAGTTTGCAATCAATATTTGTAGATTTGACACATGGCATAGGATAAGCTACTCTTTTACGTAGGAATGGAAAAATATCCCAATTAGTATCTACCAAGACACCAATTAGTGAATTATCTTAGATTCCAATAGCTTGTGGCCTTAAATCTTGTAGTTTTGTAATGACCTTTAGATTTCTCTTAAAATTAATTATAACTATTGAGTCACGTTCTTCAGTACTATTTTCTTTTGGTCATTTTATATCAAACAATTATTTGAATTTTAAAATCAAAGACCGACCTGTAGGATAGTTTGGAACATTTTGGTATGCAATATTGAAACATCTAAAAGTGGTTATTCAAAATAAATACGCTAATACATCATAATTATTCTCGAAACTTGAAATCATATTTGTTTCGATAATTTCAGATATAACATGTCAGGTATTTCCCCTCTTCTCATTCCCCTCCACCATATAGTATAAACTCAATTAGCACCATTTATCGACATGTTCCTGTAACTCAGTTGGTTTTTTTCGATAACTGTCTAGTGATAATTAAAGTAAGAAATATTGGACATATGAATGAATTGAATATCAAAGTCGTCAAAAAAGGTCACAATATTTAGCATCAGTTTACGTATAAAAAAGAAGTTTTCAAACTGGAGGAAATTCCCCCTGGTTTAATTTGAAGCTGCTTTGGGATGGGGGAATAATTACTTTACCTACTGACTAAAAAAATCCAAAACGAACATTTAAATTGATACACTGGTGTGCAAAAAGCAGCATAACCTTTCTGACTGATTTTATTCTGAAGTAGATCAATGAGCAAAGAAAATCTTTTTATTTGTTACTAGCCGCTCTCTATGGTTATGTTTAGTTATTCTCTGCTTTCTATCAACTTCACCTGTAACTATATGTTTATCAGTATATTTGTACATTTAAATAATGAACGAGTAAATAACAGAAGTGGGCACGCGAACCTTTTTTGGGGAGTTCTGAACCCGAATCTTCGCCTGTTTTCGGATCTGAAACATCAATTAGTAAACCCCATTGTCAAATTTTCGTTGCAAATATTTATTCGGAATAATTGTCATCGAACCTCTAAATCTTTAAAAAATAGCAAAGCGAACCTCAATTCCGATACCTTTCATAAGATTTCTAAATTTAAAAATAGCTCATTCCGAATCTCCGGATCTTAATTTAAATAATTCTGATTCAAATTTTTTTTAGGATACCTTAATTAATAATTAAACCAATTTGTAGTTGAAAAGAAAATTATTTATACTAAAAAAAATAAAGTTCATAAAGCAAAATATATTAAACAAATATACACAACACTTCAGTCTTCACAGTTCACTCTAACTTGCAGCTTTCTCTCTCTCCCACTTAACCAACTTCAATTTTCCCTTCACTCCGTTAATTTCGTCCCCGGTATATTCCTTCACATGTTTGTTCCACTTAGATAAGTTCCACCCCATTGGTCAGAGAGGCTCGATTGGGCCTCAAAATGTCCGAGCCGAAGAGCTGTTGTTCAGCTAAGGCCCTACAAGGACAGGGGAGTATTATACTTGATGAGGCAGTCCCCTGTATTCCTATGGGAAGATATCCGGGGGGAATCTTCATGAAGCTTGTGACAACAATGATGCCCTAATTGTTTATTTCCCTGCCGACCTCCTCCTTCAAGTTGGCCACCAACACAGGCTCCTCCTCGCCCCCAAGGAGGAAGGCTAAATTGTTGTGTTCGATATTGTAGTTGCCACCCACAGACTGTGGCCTGATGGTGTGCTGATTGGAGACAGAAGAGGAGCGACACCAGTAACTGTGTATTAAACATGCAGTGAAATTAAAAAGTACCCTGAACCCTATTCTTTATACTACTCTATTCATTAGAACTATATGGTTATAAGTTTCAAAATACAACAACTGATAAAGATAGCTCGCATATTCTTTCGCTCTGTTGTTCTATAACATGAGTACTGTGTAGTGACCTAACCTGATGGGGTAGAACTTATCTGAGTGGAATATACATGTGGAGGAATACACCGGGGAGCACTTACCAGAGTGGAATATACCAGTCAGTTTCGATTACCTGCACCTGATTATTAATAAATAATTGTATTTTGTTTCTTTTTGAAGATCTGAGCGATTCATAATTCAGGGAATAGGTAATTTGAGCAACTTTCCATTCTATTAGTTGTTCGTTCAAGCAATTGATATTTGAACAATTGTGTCTCGAGCAATTATTTACCGGGACATTTTTTGATTAATTATTTACCAGCTACTGGCAACGGTATGAATAGCCATTCTACCAGTAGGAGAGTAGTGCAAAACCGTGACCTGACAATTATTGACACCTTGACAATTGCCACCCAAATAATTATTACCAGACCTCTTAACTTAAAAGTTAGTGATAAAATATGCAGAGTTTTTTATACGATTAATTATTAATTGTTTACATCTTAAGATACAAATTTCTTCATTCATCATTTATAGTTATTTCATAAAATTAATTATTTCAATTGGTGATATAATAAATTGCATATTATTCTTTATACGATTTATTTAAATCATACACTTTATTACCTTCGCAGAATGAGGAAAGGTTATATTATAGACGGCATTTATTTATTTATTTATTTATCATCTTGTTATTTGCATAACTGAAAAAGTGCCTGAAATTTGATGAAACGATTGGTCAATGTTCAGTGACCTGCTGATAGACTTTTGGAAACGACCCGGTCAAAGGTCAAGGTCATGGCCAATAATAACTCAAAAAGTATTCAACCAAATTGAAATTCGATGGGATGATTAGACAATGTCCAGGAACCATGTAGAAAATTTTGAGAGCGATCTGGTCAAAGGTCAAGGTCTAAGTCATTTATAACTCAATAAACTAAAAAGTATTGTACCATATTGCATGAAACTTGGTGGGACGATTAGTCATTATCCAGTTATCAGTTTATTAAATTTTGGGAGAGAACGAGTCAAAGCGGCGGTGAAGGTATGCGCCGTCTACCGAGTGCCCATTTGCTAGTTTCTATTATAGAATTGATACAATTAATCATTTAAATATTTTTTCCTTTATCAGCACTATCATTATTAGGCAAATATTCAGAATTTAATATATGGCTAGTTATATTATTTGAAATCAGTCGTTCAAATTATGTACATAAATTTTTTTTATACTTTTCATTCTGATTTTTCAAACCTTTCTTCCCGTTCTAGTGACCGGTTATATTCTATGGCACCTGTTATTAGTATTTCATTGAAAAAATATTTTTTATTTACCGTTATCAATAATCAATATACAATATTATTGATTCTGGATCAATTGTTCATAATTTAAAGTCTTTATTATCTCACCTAGTAAATTTCAATATTACCTATTGATAATAGACAAACAATAGGTATTTACATTACTACTACAAAATTAAGAAAATTTTGAAGGGAAGAATCCTGATAATAATAATTAGGGTTGTAACAATATGATTTCATAATCATGGATCCTAAAATATTATAAACGGAGAGGATTAAATACTATCGATTTGTTCTAAAATACCAGTATACAGATTTCAATAAAATTCAATTATTTTCTCGTCTATGATATTTTTATTATCTAAGACTTGATGCATATTATCACAACTGTAATAATAATCATTAGGGTAGCAATTGTCCGGGTAGCAATTGTCCAGGTGGCAGTTGTCCGGGTGGCAATTGTCCTATCACCGTGAAAAACACATCCGTAAAACTTGTATCGCATACTGGTACAGTTATAGAAAATATATTTTTTTAATGGTTGCCGTTTTTTTAACCAGTAGCCTTAGATCTAATGAATAGAGAAATAAAAATTTCGGAGTCGAGGAGGACTTTATTATAAACGCTTCAATAATAACTAACTCAAGTAAGATGATGAAATACTTATCGAATTGCAGCTCCCATTTCGTTACAATAGATAAGATACATATCTTATCTTTTGTTTCAGGGACGTACCTCACACAAAGCTCTCTCAGTATCTTCAGCACTTCATTGGGAGTTGAACTAAGGTAAATATTGTTATTATACTTTATAAATATAAAATTGTTATAATAGTGGCATGTGGAGGGACTTCGAAATATTAGTTATGACGTGCTTTAACTGAATTAGAAAAAAATAATATTCGATATGATATTCTTTTATTTCTGAATGATGAATTTAAACAGGAATATTTTATCAAATTTTAGATTGACAAATTAATAAAATTTTCTTTCCTGAATTTCATATGATGTAGAATATATGAAAAGGAAGGAATGATTATAATTATTTTAAGTCCATTAGTAGTGTATTGATGAAGTGTTAGTGGATAAGTTTATCAAGTCATAAAAGTTTTTCACAAGATCAGTTGATATCTTGCAAACGGAGCACGACAGTTGGACACCAAGACAGTTTTGACCCAACCCCAAGACAATAATTTTGTTCCCATAACAATTGAACAAATCGAAATCAATGCGACAGCAGACACAATAAAGAATTGTTATTTTGTTATTACAGTATAGCAGTGGTCTTCAATTAAGTTAATATACTGTAGACTCTAATTCAAATGGACTTGGTTACAACCGGGAAAATTATTATTTTGATTTTCTATTATTTATATTTAACTTCTACCTACTGTTTTATAAAGGTTTATTTCGTGGATAGAAAGGGCATTCATAAGAAATAGTCTTTTCTAACCAAGTGTTTGGAGTGTTGTCTACATCTGTGTCATGGAAGATCCGCCTAGTACCACTAACGCAATTGAAGGGTGACACAGAGCGATGCCTTCTACTCTTTTTTTTTAAATATATACATATGGTAATAAAATTAGAGAAATATTACGTTGAAAATAAATTTGGATCTATAAATAATGAAAATCAAGATTGCAATAAAAAAGTGATGCACGTGTCAATTATCGTCAAACCTTGATAAATCTTTAAAATTAAGTTACATATTATTACATATGCATGCATTGAATTTATATTCAATATCAATATTTTTCACTCCGGGATACATTCAGTGTCCATTTTGTATCAAAGTCTATTGTATTAACTTAATTGTAAACCTTTGTTAATAATGTATTAACAAACTCACAATTCTTTATTATGTCTTCCATCATGGGGTCAATAGTCATGGGGCCCAATTGTCAGGGACCAAATTGTCTTGGAGCCAATAATTGTTCTGGACCAACTGTTGGTCCACGCTTGCAAACATTTTATCGATTGCACAGCTTCATCTATCAGTCCGTTGGGTTGAATTTCATATAATTCAGTTTTGCTACTGAATGGCAATGCCCTGTCTCTCAGCTGAAGACTTTTGTTTCTTATTTTCAATAATTCGAAACAATATTAGGAAAATATATAATCTATTAATGAAAAAATCAGTTTTTATTCTATATTCTTATTCATTCATTCCACAATTATTTGATTCTATTAAGGGGACCGTTTTTGGTTTTTGAAAAAAAAAATTTATAATGAAGCTACGGTTTTGAAACTTGGTTCTCATATATAAAATTGAATTCCCTATCGTTTTTGTTCGTGGCATTTATTCGATTCGACCCATATAAAACGAGTTATTTGAATTTTGAACGAATTTCGACCCTTTTTCAAATAGCCTAAAGGGGCCTTTACACGGTATGTGCTCTGTGCCACTTTGTGGTGACACTGCTCTATGCCACACCACATTGCTACTTGCCCCACCCTTTTTTGGCAAAACTTGGTGGTGACCAAGCTACCGCTCAGAGAGCGAACGCGCACCACAAAGTGCCACAGTCTGTCAGTAGCGATTGCCAGACAATCAACAACCCCTTTCATTGGCCTAGTTGAAGAGCACCCATGCCTATGGAAAATAAAATCTAAAGATTATAAAGATAAAACACTAACAGCGTTAGTGTTTAATAGCATATTAGATGCTAACCACGATACTAAAGTGTGAGTGCCCACCAAAGCACATTCTGCTCGTGTAAAGGCGCTGAGCTAATTGGTGGGCAGTGTGGTGAAAAAGTGTGGTGAATAGTGGCACTGACCAGTGCTCGTGTAAAGGCCCCTTAAGGCGTTCACAATTTTGAACCTACGGCATTGGGGTTATTTGCATTCGATTCTCAAAGATATTCTCTGCAAAACTGTTGCCATGGAAATTTTTATTTTTGGATTGGTTTTTGAACTAAAAAAATTTTCGTGAAAAAATAGCAACAATGTCTTTTTTTCAAAATTTAATGTTTCGAAAAATAATCATGAAATCAAGAATATCCTGAAAAATCGAAAGCAAAAAAACCCAATGCCATAGCTTTAAAATTGTAAACGCATTAGGCTTTTGAATACCAAAATTTGGAGCTTTTTTGAACTAGTATGAAATCTCATTCAAAGTTTGATAATCTGACACGTTGCATCTTGCTCGTATGAGGTGTAATGAGTAACTGAGACATATTTCTTTGCCTACTTTAGTGTGTGTGCCATTAGTGGCATGTTAAGCGGCATCTACACGGGCACACAAGTGTGGCACCGGTGTGTGCCCAAATCGCTTCTTGAACGCAGTGTGTGGCACTGTTTTCCAGTAATCTGTTCACACGTATACTTTGTACCCTTACTGCTGAGTGTCACTCAAGTGCCTGTGTTTCAGTTTCGGTACATGTGAGTGACTAATATCCTATCGTAGATGTTATAAATATAGTTCAAATATTCGCATTTATATTATATTACTAAGTTAATACAGTAAAACTCCTGAGTTATGAAGCAATGGAGTATAATTGAAGGACCTGAATTATGAAATAAACTTCAGTTTTGAAGTATTTTCTATGTTTAAATTATTGAAAACATTATACGTCAAGTTATCCCTCAATAACTATGGTTTTCTTAAGATTCTAATCATAGAAAACTATCAATAGTGTTCCAAAAATATGAAGTGGCTCTGAGTTATAAACTCAGGAGTTTCACTGTACTCAAAATCTGTAACATTACCAATGAATTAAATATCTCTACTATTTTTATAATATTCATATTGTAATGATGTTTTGTTTAGTAAATGTTATATATACTTTTCTGTAGAAATACTTTCTAATTTCCAAATCTTCACTCTTATTTTACAGGCAAATTTATTAACTATCTCGTGAATATATCCTTTTACCCTGTTGGTAAAAACTTTATTTAACCTAACAATCCTAATACCCATCAAAAATATTAAACTATTTTAGCTGTAACTCAATTATACGCTATATATATTGTTCGGCATACAGCAGTGCCACACATGCATTCGGTTCCGGACCGATCGGCCTTTTTGTGTGCCACACTCGAAAAGTGTGTGTTGAGAGCCCTGAACACATAGCAGTGGCACACTCGTGTGTCCGTGTAAACGCCGCTATAGATACCAGATACAGCAAGATAATATAATTATTACGAATTATAATCGGCTGAGAGATCGTTTCCCTGACTCCCGTGTCGCCCCTTCCTCATCTCCCTCACCCCAGGGGGTTAGAGTTACACTAGAGCTCTGATACTTCGCACACAGTATTTAAAAGGTTATTAGGCAATCATTTACGCAATAATTTTTTTTTTGAAATTATGCGATTTTTCTGGGAATGGTCCCTTAAAGTATTTTCGTTGCTAGGAAAATTCACCGTCAGGATAACTCGCTGAGTAATTTATATTTTACTAGCGAATTCGTTGATTTTTCATATAAATAAATAGTGTGAATATAAGTCTGACGTAAGATATATGACAAATTTCACTATTTCAATTTCTTTGTTTACTTTGTTGTGAGGATGTTTTCAGCTGGAAAATACTATAGCTTTAAATTACTATTTAGTAGGGGGAATACCATCTGTTTCCGAACCAATGCTAAATCACTGATGTCAAAATGAAATTAAATGAAAGAGACTGGAAGAAGCAGTCAGAAAGGAAATTGGCTCCATGAACAAAATCAACTACCACCAGTCATGGACAAGCGTATTGGTGGAAAATAGATACACCCTGAATGCGATAGTTACGAAAAAGAATATATGCATTAAGCACCGGTGGCAGTCCTCACGGATTGAAAAGGATAATGAAAGCAAATGAAACCACAAGAATCTAAGACTCCGTAGTTGAAAAGCAAAACCTTACCGTCATCCTCTTAAACTGCAGTTAGCATTGAAAAAAAAGAACATGGTAAAAAATTGAACAAAAATACATAATTGAAATTTCAACAGCTTGAAGACCAAGGTACGCCAGCGATTTATCCTAGTGGCAAATTGTTTGCGCGGCGAAATGGTGCAGCGGCGATTGAACTCTGATAACCTTACGTCTGGTACGCTTTGATTAATCTTGTTCTTCAATATACTGAAGAACAAGATTATGCATAATTTTCTTAATTATACATAAATATTTCAAACTGGAACGGGCCTCTCCGGCACATTGGGGGTTGAATAGTTTTTGTAAATTTTATCTACGAGAATAAATCTAACTTGTCAAACACCGATAAACGCAGTGTGAATATTTCTTTACATTAAATTCAAATAATTTTGTATTCAGTTTGTTATAATGGTTCAAGGTATATTCCACCCCGGTAAGTTCCACCCCAGTATATTCCACCCCGGTATATTCCACCCCAGGTATATCCCCCCCAGGTAAATTCCACCCCTGTGACAATGCTCATTTGGGTAACAATAAAAACTCAAAGATTATATTTTTAGATGGGCATTTGTTAAATAATTCGTACCGATGAAAAAATAACTTAGACGATATACTGACAATATTTAGAGGTAGCTCAAGTCAATTAAAATTTTATCCTAATAAAATTACAAATATTCTTAATATGGTAGCTTACTTCAAAGTTTACATTTTGAAAAAGTTAATATTAATTCCTTTTTAACATGAAACTGCATGTGTGCTCTAACAACAATGGTTGAATGAGGTATGGAAAGGGTCGACTGGCAGAGACAACCCATTGAATGTTTTTGCTCTTTGCTTATAAGTTGCTGTTTTGGATTCTAGGACCAAATTCCCCGTGATCAAAATCTCTCAAAGTAAAAAAGGTAATAATCTCCCAGTCTTTAAACCCTGTGCAATAATTCCCCCTCCCCACCAAAAACTTCCTGGTTAAAAAACATGTAAAAAAAGCCTTCGGTCAAAAACCACCACTTTTACAAGAAGTTAAAATACCAAATTCAAAATGAAATAAATATAACAATAAGTACTATATGACATCATCTTGCAATTAATATCGCTGATGTGTTGGCGATAGAGAAGAAAATCAGATTGTGATTGAAAATCTATATACCTTAAGTGATAAATGCGTTCACAGAACCTTTCTTTCTGCTGTTTAGTCACATGAGTAGTGAAAAATTTGAAGCTTGTGATTAGCCAGCAAATGGTTTAACTTGATACGGTGAAAATGCAAGTTACCTAGTATTACATATAACATTAATAAATGACTAATATTAATAACAAAACAAACCTAACCTGTAAAGTGAGGTGGAATTTACCAGGGTGGAATATACCGGTCGCCTGTTATAATATATATAGGGGCAATTTCCCCACAGTGGCAGTTTTCTCACGTGGCAATTTTTCCAGTTGCAATTTTCTTGGGGGCAATCTTCCCAGTGGCAGTTTTCATAGTGGCAATTTTCCGCGCACGGAAGTAAGCAGCGGTAACAAAGACGCGCAGTTTGGAACAGCATCCGATTTTCATTTTCCACTGGAATTTGTCCCGTACTCGTATCATCGATAATGTTAAATTGCGTGAAACGCTATGTTTTCAGGATTCTATGGTCGTTTAGTTTTAAAAAAAATCATGTATTAATTCAACAGTTATTACAGGTTAATTTGGGTGCCATCATTATTACAAACCCTGTATATCTATTACTGTAAACAATAATAGTTGTTCTTCTCTTTACAGCTAATGAAGAAAATAAAAATCGATCCAATTTGGGTAACATAAATAGTGCACACCAGATCTGGACAATTCCATTACAGTCAGCATTTTGAAGGATTTTTATAATTCAGTAATGATGGAGAATAAGAAGAGCAATATCGCTGGACCTTCGAAAAAGTAAGTTAAAACAAATATAGTAATTAATAGAAAACTCAAAATATTCCGGAGCATAAAGCACTTCGCTAACATATTTCATCATTTTCAGGGGAGATAGTACACCAGACTACGCTGTTGGTATTGATTTGGGCACAACAAACTCGTGTGTAGGAGTGTACAGAAATGGACATGTTGAAATCATCGCTAATAAGGATGGTGATAGGCTAATTCCATCTTATGTGGCCTATTCTGATAATGAGCAACTAATTGGATATTTTGCTAAATCAGAATCTCCAACAAATCTTAATAATACCATTTATGATGCTAAAAGAATGATCGGTAGGAAATTTACCGATTCTTACGTAACCAATAAATTGCCAACTTGGCACTTTGAAGTTGTGAATAGTGAGGGTAATCCTAAATTCAGAGTAACTCATGAATCTGGAACAAAATTAATTACCCCTGAAGAAGTATCTGCAGCAATATTGAAAAATCTCAGAGAATATGCTAGTACATATCTGGACCATAATGTTACGAAAGCAGTAATCACAGTTCCTGCTTACTTCAACGACTCCCAGCGTCAAGCAACCATTGATGCTGGCAAAATTGCTGGATTTGAGATACTCAAACTGATCAATGAACCAACTGCAGCAGCCATTGCTCATGGATTCGAGAAAGGAAAGACCGAAACGAATATATTAGTGTACGATTTGGGAGGTGGCACGTTTGATGTATCCGTTCTCACTATACAAGGAGATAAATTTGACGTAAAAGCTGTGAGTGGTGATACTAACCTTGGAGGGCGAGATCTAGATGATCTGCTGGTTAACTTTGTTATAAATGATGTTAAAAGAACCAATGGTGTGGACTTATCCACAGATAACAAAGAAATGGCCCATCTACAACAGAAATGTGAGATTGCAAAGGAGAATTTATCTTCAAGAGCTTCTCAGAAAATACAAATACAGAGTTTCAAGAAAAATCTTGATATAAAATTGGAGATCACGAGAGGTCGTTTTGAAGACTTATGTGACGATCTTTTCGAGAAAACTCTTGCTCCGGTAGAGAAGGCTTTGAAAGATTCCAAATTATCAAAGAAGGATATCCATGAAGTAGTTCTTGTTGGAGGATCAACTCGCATTCCTAAAGTACAGAGTATTCTTCAGGAGTTTTTCGATGGTAAGGAATTAAAAAGATCTGTAAACCCTGATGAAGCTGTGGCTTGTGGAGCTGCAATTATGGCCGCAGGAATGAGCTTTGACTCTAGCTTGGTTGAAGTTAGTGACGTCATTCCAGTGGCTTTAGGTATTAATGTTACCATCAGGGGTTTACATTCAATAATTATTCCATCGAATAGTAAAATTCCTGTGAAGAAAACTGAAAGTTTTTATACTAGTCATGACTTTCAAAAAAGTATCCCTATCAAAATTCAAGAAGGAGAATCCCAATATTCGAGGAAAACAAATGTACTAGGGGAATTTATTCTGGAAGACATCACTGCAGCTCCAGCTAGAGAAATAACAATAGATGTCACTTTTGAAGTAGATTCCGACGGCATCTTGCACGTTTCTGCAATAGAACCTCAATCTAAGAGTACCAAACAGATTACCATCCAGAGTTACAAAGGAAGGCTGAGTCAGCAAGAAATAGTTAGAATGACGAAAGAGATGGCTTCGGTAGTGTTGAAGAATTAAATTCTTATATTTGGTAAATCTAACGTTATTTTCAATTCAAGTTGAATTTATAGCTCTTAACATTTATTTTCACCGGATAAATTATTTTCATAACCAAGCATAACAAAGTTTCAGATAGTTAAGGGGTTCGTCCTGGTTGTAAGAAAGAAAAAGATAAAAACTTTATTATTGAAGTTATCGAAGTGAAATTTTGTATGAATATACGGAATTGAACAATTTGTTCATTACTATTTCTGTTGTTTTCTTTTTAGAAAACGAGTGACGTCATAGTGACGTCACAGAAAACCAGTTTTTGAAATATCTACTCCTCCTTCACTTTTTCATGTAGACAGATGTAGTTAGTGTCATTCGAAAGAGGAAACCCTACTACAGACGTGGAAAATAATTTTTATTTTTGAAGTTATAATAAAAGCAATAATGTCTATTTATTTACATTTTTTCACTAAGAAGTCCTATAACTTTTTTTTTAAATTTGAATTATCAATTTTTTTCGTACATTCATGCGCATATGCTTCTTCTTTAAAATGAGCCCTAAATCAATAGTCTACGTGTAAAAGTGACGGAGGAGTAGGGAATCAAAGTGCGAAAAATGTCTTTTTTCAAGAGGTGCTGACAGATGATTTTTTTATTGCCAAAAAAAAAGTAAAAAAAGGGCCCATGTGGTTCTAAAACTGTTTCCAACTACTAAACCTATATTCCTGACTTACTGTTGCTGATTGGGTGTGGGGGAGGGGTGGAGGTTCAGAAACTCATTTTTTTATTCGTGCGTACGTCGCACTGAAAATACTGTCCTAAGAGTAATTTTTATCAGATTTATTTAATATTTTTACCTAATTAAAGCTGCCAAAAGTACGCGTATTAGGAGATAAAAATAAAATAAAACACAATTTTTGGATATTTTGATCTCACAACCAGAACGATTCCCTTAAGGAATTATGTATGAGTATTTTTAATGAAAATAGGAAATTAGAATTTAGTAATTAATTAACTTCATTGCATCAAGAAGTATATTTGGTTGGATAATACATAGTAATAAAGGGTGCTAGGAAAATTCATCGCCGGTTTGACATAAGAGAGATGTAATTCATTATATAATGATTATAACTTTTGAAAATTACAAATAGAACTAGTAAATATTAATTTATACTTTTTATTATAATTTTATTCTTACTGAGCTGGTTATGATTGTAAATATAAATTAAAATATTATTAAAATTTGATTTTTTTTTATAAAATTTTGTTTAACAGTTTTTATAGAGAAACTACTAGGTAACATTGCTATAAAATATATAGCAAAGAAAATGTACAAAAATATACAAACACTATAAAACAAGACTAAATTGATACACAATGTTAACCATTCTCTTTGTTGGCAGTACAAACAATTGATTAATTATTGCCATGACAATTTTTAAATAAAGAATATTAATAAATTATAATGGAAATTGAAAAGTTTTTCATCATCTAGGGAACAATATATCAAATTTCAGACAGGAAATTTAGTAAAAAATTTATATTGTGAGCAACGGCCTTTTAGTATTTGGTGGTGCAGAATATTTTATACTACAAGTATATGTTACAATATGTTATCAATAATTTAATATGAAACAGACATGCTTTTAAGTATGATTACTTTATTTAGTTATATAAATATAACAATTTTACAACAGAAGTAATTCTCATTATCCAGCACTCTTTATTAAAAAAAGTTGAAAAATTGTCTAATACTTACGTAAGATCTCGGTGAATGAATACTTTATATCAACAGAAGCTATATTAGTTACATTAACATATCGTCTGAAGTAGGAATGAATTACTGTAACTCTTAATTCATTCCTACTACTACATTCCTACTAACTACTAACTACTGAGATGAAATAAATAGTCAAAGAAGGAAAGTCTTCGTCAAAACATATATCTACTCAACGCTAAACCAGAGGTAGAGATACCAAACATGTTCTCCATTGAATTGAAGACTAATTTCATTTAAGCAAGCACTCGTATCAATTCCTATATATAAAGTGATTTTTACAATCCAGTACTTCAAATAATAAAATTCCTCCAACTGTTTCAAAATAATGAAAATGAAAACAACAAAATAAAATATAAATCATTTTGTTGTCCGCTTCATTTATCCTTTATCCCTCAAACCACGCCTTTTTCTACCAAGCCAGAGATTGAGAGTTCTATG
Organism: Caprella mutica; assembly: GCA_947561585.1. Taxonomy (NCBI): domain Eukaryota; kingdom Metazoa; phylum Arthropoda; class Malacostraca; order Amphipoda; family Caprellidae; genus Caprella; species Caprella mutica. Next base: position 28,140 of record CANNZV010002428.1, read on the forward strand.
GCTTTTACTGATACAAAGCCCATATGGCTAATTTCATATTGGATATGAATTTGGAAATTACAAGAAGGCGTTGAAGAAAGGTTCGAAAACACTCTTGCTCCGGTGTTAGAAATCTAATTTGCCAGCATTAAAATAATAGAGAAGGATATTCATGAAGTAGTTCTTGTTGGAGGATCAACTCGCATTTCTTAAATATAATCTATTCTTCAGGTGTTTTTCAATGTATTAGTTATTGAAAAATTCTATAAATCTTGACGAAGCTGTGGCTTGTGCAGCTGCAAGAATGAGCTCTGAATCTAGGTTGGTTGAAACCAATGACGTCATTACTTTGGCATTGAGTATTAAAACTTGATTTCAATAAAAATCATTGGTCACCTTTGAATTAGATTCCAATGGCATCTTGCAGTAACAATCGGATTGCCATTGAGAGTTACAGAGAAAGGCTGAGTTAGCAAGAATAAGAAGGAAATGGCTTCGGAAGTATCCACAAAATTAAAATTTCTACATTTTTGTTCAGTGTGTAAAAAATCCCATTAATTTAACAGCGTTAATCTTATTATTCTACTTAAATATCTTGTTGCCAAACTCATTTTTCCATATTTGCATATTTTAGTGTTAACTGCCAATTAATATTTTGATTTCTTGAGACTTTCAATTTTACTATAAATCGCACTTTAATTAGGTATTTATTCACAGACTAAAATATAGTAATGGTGGTGTTGTCATTATTTAAAGTATAAATTTATAAACACAAACTCTGTAAAACATCGAAATGCCACAATGTATAATTCCACGACTGAAAAATTTCACCAAGTAATATTCCACCGCATTTATAATACTGGATTTCACTAAAATTAAACAAAACTGAATTATGGAATAATTGTGTTTATTGTTATTACATAAAGAGTTCATAAATTATAAATATAAGTTTGGGTTATGTCATCATCTCTCAAGATTAACAAGTCAATATTTCATACCTATATAGTGAATTAATTATGTTTTTTTGTCACAAATTAGTGTCCAGTATATGTAAGGAAATATCCTTCACCTAGAACTGTATATATGTTATTTTGTTTGTATGCTCTTTTTAAATTAAATTTATGTGTTTAAAAATTATGTGTTTATCCCAACTCGTTGCCCGTTATGAGTATTATGAATAAAGTCGTTAAAATAAAAATAAAATTGAATATTAACCTTTAAAACGGGCAATGAGTTGGTCTACAATGTTTTCCCGAGTTTTCCTCAGAGTAGTGAAGCTTGGAAGTAGTCAGTTGTCGTTTGATGCTACTAGGAAAAACACAACCTAGCTAGTATCTCCTTGTGTTAACGTTCGCCACAGCCAAAACCATGTCTGGCTGAAACTTTAGCTTCTCCCCCTTACCACCTGACGACTGCCGCTTTGTTGTGATGAGCTACAGTGATTAAGTGATGTCCAGTGTTGTTTGTTAACGGACCAACTAACTCTCACTACCATTGGATCCCCCATTCCCTGAGCGCCCAGATGCTTCACCGTGCTGACGGAATAAGGAAGCGACTGATTACAGTATAGGTGAGACTGACTCAAAAGCGTGTGCCGTTGATTTCTGTACTTTCAGTTATTTGTTTCCGCCTATTCATCTTACTCTGATAACGGGCAACTGATCATTCATTATTTTCTATTTTACGAACTATATATATATTCTAAAATTTAATTATTCTCCAATTAAATTTCTATATAAGTAAATTTCTATATAATTAAATTGCTTAAATTATTAAATTGGTTAAATTATTAAATTGGTTAAATTATTAAATTGGTTAAATTATTAAATTGCTCACATTTCTATATTGATAACTATACAGCTATTAAATCTATACTATTTCAATTTCTAAATAATTAATTAAGTATACCTTCAGTAATCCAAAACATATTCTTTTAATTCTTTATGACCGAGTTATACTATTCTAGGACCTAACTAGATGTTTCTGCTGCGTTATCGTTGCTGCCTCTTGCCGATCAGTCTACTTAACTTGTACTTCGGTCGAACAAAAATCTGTAATAATTTAATCCTGCATTGATAATAAATATTCATGATCACATTTTACTTTATTCCCATCTTTATTTATTACTATATTTTCCATTTTTTCATATTTACAGTTTTCAAGATTTCCAGTTGCCCCTGCATTTAAGTTACGTGGATCACACGCACCGTCCACGGAACATTATATAGGAACTACTTTTTTATAACTCTAAACAGAGCTGGGCGTTCCGAAAGAATGTTCGCGAACCGGTTCGGACTGGAAAATGGGTTCGGACATTCGGATTCGGAACCTCTTCAAAAACGGTTCGGACTTCAGTGTTCGGAACGTCTTTTTCGCAAGTCCGAACCTCCGTACCCGGGGAAAACTGACCTGTTCATTTAATTATTCGGCTACAATTATATACTTAGGTTTCTGCTTAACACTGAAGCGAAGAACATGCGTCTTTCCCCGCTCTTCTTCCATTACGTTATTCATCCTTTCTTGAATAGCGGCAAGTTTTATAATAATCTTAACAAGTTAATTCTTTAATAACGGATTATGTTCCCTCAAATCTCAATTAAAATTGTTTGAAATATGTAGAACTATAGGTAAGGTTATAAACGTATATATTAGGTAACATTACATAACACCCTATCCTAGTACCTTAGCCGTTGACTAACCAGTCCACATGGAAAAATAATAATAACTTAAATTCAAGACCGATTTTAAAGCTGTCTTTTCAATCGTTTAATTTTTCGCATAAGTACATACGATTAGACAAAAACGAAGGTGATAAATAGTAATATACTCATATTATGAGCATTTATTCAAATCTATAATAATATTAGGAATATATCAGAGATCTTTCCAGGCATTAGATGCAAGAGTGTTTTTCAGTACATAAGGGTAAATATTTCACTATAATCAGTTAACTGTAACTCTTATAGCGGCTTAGAGAGATCAAATATGTGCGAGAATAATTGCGCACACCAAGCTTCGTACAATAACATCTTATAAATATTTGTTTCTTGTCCTAGCTTGTTACTTTTATTTTGAATGATAATTTTTCTTTTGCTTTTAATAATGTACTAATGTATGAGTAAATACCAAATGAAGGTTTTTAAAAGAGAATACATTGAAATGACTCAAATAAGCAAACTTTTGATGGGTAAGTAGGTTGGCTGAACAGATAATTTAAGATCAAGTATTCTGCTATTCGCTTTAAAATTGAATTGATTATAATTTATATATAGGTATTATAATATTATATGTATATAAGTTATAATATAACTTAAGAGAAATATTCACAATAATCTTCATTGTTTGACCTTTCTAATATATTGAATAGAAGAAAAAGTTAAGTAAATAGAATATTGGAATACCGTATAACGTATTGTATCAATAGTACTTTCATATTCAAACAAAATGCAAAAACGTTTTATATCATCAGTTTTCTAGATCAGATTAATCAAAAATGTTGTAATATAAATGAAAATTTGAAAACTAATAGTAAAAAATTATTTAATTAGATAATTGGATACTTCAATATGGATACATTGTCTTGCATTGCTATGACGACAGAGTTAGTCGTAATTTTTCTTTGCATGAAATTCAGAGGTCAGAAGAAAATTCAGAATGACAACTTACACTACGTATTGGAGTGGAGACTGTAGGGGAACTTTAAAGATACTTAATGCTCATTCACTCATACTCAATGATACTAACTTATTAAGTATAGTAAGTACAGTGGAACTCCCTTATAGTGAACTCCTGTATAGTGAATCACGCTGAATAGTAAAATCCGGTATAGCGAACTTACCTCTATAGTGAACATATTTAGGTTAGTCTACACAAATATTCGTAAGTTTTCTATGAATCTCTTATTCCTATTAGTAAATTCTCTAAATTAGTTGTATTTCATGAAATAGCAGTTCTACCAGAGCAAATCCTCTATAATGTAGTCATGTGAAGTCACAGTATAATTATTATTATAAATTTATTATATTAACCCAAATGAATTTGACGTATGTTTTATAGGCATACCTTTTTTAAATTACTTTATATATTTCATGTCATTTCTTTAAATTTTCTGGCCTTTCTTGACTTTGTTCCTACATAAATACCAACTATATATTTTAATTCAAAAGTGAAATATTTACGTATCGACGTAAATCAGCGTAAATTATGGAATTAATTGTACCTTAGTAACGTGTGGCAACGTAGAAATACAGATTGGTTACCCAATACGCAAGAATGTGTCCACGTTTTATGTAGTAGAGACAAATGCGCGAGCTATAATTGGTTCATACTCCATCCAATAACAGTTCAGCTCACTCAGTTGCCAATCTCTTATATAGCTATGTATTTATTTCTCCTTATATATTCAATATTTTTACTTGAAATTTGGTACACATTAGTTTAGTACAAAAACTAACAACTTGTAAAAATACAGTAACGTAGGTTTATAAATAAGACATGTGATTTTTTAACATAGAGTGAAACCTTCTGGTTGTAACTTGTTTCTGACAAATAGTTAGTATCTTGTTGAAAAAACTGTTTTTTTTATATAGGTTGTCCTAATAGCCTAAAAAACAGAAGTTAGCTTACAAATATTCGGACTAAATGTTTGGTTCGAAACAAATGTTCGGACCAAACTTTTCCAAATTGGGTTCGCTATACGGAGGTTCGGAACCCAAAATCGACGAAGATTCGGGTTCGGATTCGGAACCTAAAAAAGGTTCGCGCGCCCAGCTCTGACTCTAAATATTTCATTATTACTACGGTCATTAAAATACAAATTGAACAGTGCAAATCTATAAATTAATTTCTTTTGTTCTAACCTTCATATTGAATAGAATTTATATTTATCATATTGAATTAGAATTTATAAAAATTCCACATTCCTTCCCTTTTTCGATGCAGTATAGAACGTTTTATTAGTTAGCTCAGAAATTATTAGTTTAGGATATAGGTATCACTCATTGTGATTTAACCCTCCTAGGGACTGGTCCATGCGCACCAGTACTCAGGAAAAAATATTAATATTTTTTATTTTTAAACCGATTTGGAGCTGTTTTTTATGACTTTTATTTTTCAACATAAAAACATACAATTATACAAAAAAGAAGAAGTTGATAAATGACAAAATACTCATATTATGAGCATTTATTCAAATATGTATAAAGGGTGTCTCGGAAAAACTGGAACAAATGTGAAGTTCGTATATTTAAGAAACTATCAAACGTATTTGTACTTAGTATATTTCTGGTATCATTTTCATTTTTAAACCCTTCTCCATTCACAGTTAAATTTTCATTAAGTTTTATCCACTTTTGGAAATTTTATAAGGATTTTATTGATGGGTTGGAAAAATGGCTTTTGCGCAAATAGTCAGAAAACCTAAGAAATATTTGTTTTTAATCTTTTCTATTTAATATAATTTCAAATAAATAATTATTCTTTTGCGCTTACCAATGGATGTGTAAATATCGAATAAAGGTTTATATGAAGAGAAAATATTGAAAAGTCAATTTGTTAAGATTTTATAACAGTTTAAAGGGGCCTTTACACGGTAAGTGCTCAGTGCCACTTTGTGGTGACACTGCTCTATGCCACGCCCACTTTGCTACTTGCCCCACCCTTCTTAGCAAAACTCTCACCACAAAGTGCCACTGTCTGTTAGTAGCGATTGACAGACAATCAACAACCCCTTTCATTGGCCTAATTGAAGAGCACCCATGCCTATGGAAAATCAAATCTAAATATTATAAAGATGAAACGCTAACAGCGTTAGTGTTTAATAGCATATTAGATGCTAACCACGATACTAAAGTGTCAGTGCCCACCAAAGCACATTCTGCTTGTGTAGAGGTGTTGAGCTAATTGGTGGGCAGTGTGGTGAATAGTGGCACTGACCAGTGCTCGTGTAAATGCCCCTTAAATGAGGACTGGCGCGCTCGGACAGGTCCCTAGATTACTGAGCAAAGTTTTAAAGGCTAGGTTACTAGGGTTAACATACATTACATGATTTATACAGAATTTACTGTATACATTTTTCCCTATCTCCAAATGGACCGTGTAATTATTACCCTTATACATGTACAATTTTAGGACATAATTCAACTGAATCTGAGATATGAATAATTAATATTATATACATTTTTATATTTTTCTACAGCGGTGGAATTTTCGATGCTGAAATTTCCGCTGTGTGATTCACCGGTCATGGAATAATTAACTATATATCTACTTGTTTATTTCCTTAATAACCTTCAATGTTATTTAGAGCATTATAGTCTTGAATTAATTGTAACTACAGATCCTACATAGTTCCATCTCTATAAACAACGTAAATCGATTAGATTTCTTTTCGATTGCTAGGATATTGAATCGATGGATTGTTCCATTGAATCGACAGATCATTGTTTATAGGGATAAGACTATAACAGTGATAAGTTGTTATAAAATCCGATTACGATGACAAAGAACTTCAAAAACACTTCTTATAACTATAGAAAACATTAAATAATAGAGTATGTTTGTCAAAGTAAAATTATTTTAATTATAATAGAATCAATCGTTTTATGTATCCTGATGTCACAGTAGTTGACTAGATTTAAAGCAGTTATACCTAGCATAGTTTTCTGTGGTAAATAAAAAAGAAAATTAGAAATACTTTGATGGTAATCTTAGAAGGAACAATATAAATATATTGTATTTACCAAATTATTCTCTATTAAATAATATAAATGAAAGAGCCATCAATTTAATTGAAATGCCTCCAAGTATATATAAAATAGTTAATAGGCTAGGTACAATTTTTAATTTCGATATATAAAATAATTGTTGTAACGATAAGTCTTACCATAATGTGCATATCTTACCATCTAAAATCAATGTAAATAATAAAACACCTGTAAGTCTTATTTAAATATTTATTTGTAAGACAACAGTTCGTCAATAATTTTCTACCCTAATACGTACTAACGAACACACACGCTCAGTGCACATGATCGGTTTCTGTTCAGAACGAGTATAGGACATTGTATAGTCAGTGAAAATAACCAATAGGACAGAATTGTGATTGTTGAAATATCACAATAAATCACATCAAAACTAATATCAATATTTATCAAACCAATTCACCAATTTGAACCTAATAACTAGACTTTGAAGCAATATTATAAATGTTGGTATCGTTAATTACATGTATGTATAATAACTTAACTCTCTAGGTAGTGTCATCTACCACACTCAGTTGAGCTCAGTTGCCAACTTGTCAGTTCTCCAGTGTTTCTTGTCCACACAACAGTTAATAATTTCTTTGAGCAGTAATTAGATCTGGAAGGAGTTAGTGAGACAATATAAGATTTTGGAGGAATAAATTGAATCTGTAAGTCCCATAGTAAATAAATAGAAAGTATACTAAGTACCATATTGGAACATCCGAAAATACTACATGGATTAAAACGAGTGACGTCACACTAGTAATTTCCAAAAAATTGTGCTATTATTGAGTTAAATGTGCTTTTTCATGGAAATGATCTTGAATAATTTTTTTTTTTCATCACGTTTTAAACTCTATTCATTAATAATTTTCCACTTAATAGCCTTCAAACTCTCCAGTAGAGTAAAGGTGACTGAAGGATCTAAGACACATTTGCATTTATCTGATTAAGTAAGAATTTTTATTGAAAATGTCATTCGTTAAATTGTGCTTAAAATAACATTTTACTATAGATATTGAGGTTCATATGTTAGATAATGGTCATTCAAGTGTTTCATTGTACGTTACTAGGTTACTAGGTACCAACTTACATTTTACAAGTTTGCAAATAAGCCAACTTATAAGTGCCAGCCTGGTATTAAATATATAGAAGTTATCTAGGTACTGGAGGCTAACAAAACATATTGCTTATTGATATTTCTATCTATTTACTTGCCGCACCAATATAATTCTCATTTTGACATTACTTCATCTGATCTTGTGTGACGTCACTTGTTTACATCGTTTCTGAAGACCGGAATCAATTTCACAGTCAATGAATTTGCAACTTAGTATACTTATCTATCTATAAATTATGGTAAGTCCTATCTTTATGATAAATTATAAAGAATTTCAAAATATTCATACTCATATAATATTCCATAATAATATTTTCACATTATGTACTATCAGAGAAAAGAGCAACAATCTGTGATAAATGTTCTACTCAATTTGTAATTTCACATTTTGATCAATTTTAGCAAATATAAAACTATAAGAGATATTTATTATTTCAGAAAGAATTTATGTGAAATAGTAATAGAGTGAATCTTGAAATTGACGCCATTACAGCTGGTGACTCTAACGTGAATTTGAATTGATGATTACATTATGTAAGGATTTTGTATTCTTAATATAAAGTGTGTTTAACTGTTTATATAAGATATCATGCCCTTGATATGAATATATATCATCGAGTTCTTCCATCACAGTTTCTACATAGAAACAATATACGGAAGAAAAGAAAACAAGATAAGGTATTTTTTGTATCTACAGTGATGATATGGGGATCTTCGGATGCGGACAAACTTGAAAAATTAAATAATTTCTTTTTCATTTCAATATCCCTACTCTATGATTTAAAGGGAAAAGAGATTCAAAAATACTTACTTTCCTCTTATGGCTGGCTCTCATGAACAGTACTACTTTTTTGTGATCATCAAACTGTATTTAACATAGAGTGATGATAGATTTGGGCATTAAAAGTAAAGAGAGTTTCCTTTAAAATTACTCTTCAATCAAAAATTATGACGTCTCAAATACAAAACTGTTGGAAAATATAAATATTTTTGTAATCCCAGAGTAGAGATTTTGAAACTAAACGCTCTATATATTTTTTGTTGTCCAAGTCTTTTTGCTTTCAATGATACCCATGTCATCACTGTAGATCTAAAATTGTCAGAGGAGATACAATACAAGATCACATTTTCTTCCATAACTCATTATCTATGAAAATAATTTGATCCAAATGTTGTCATGAACATCACTGATATTAAATTTGTTATTTATGTTTTTATCAAACTTCAAAGTTATACGATGCATACATAACAAAGAAGAAAATGATTTTACGGGAATGAAGATCTTAATAGTTATTAAGGTTATTTATACATTTATTATACAATATTACCGTTAACAGATATAAAATTAATCAAGCTCTTGGCTTTTTCCTGAACAAAAATCAGGAAATTTTAAAATTAGACACCAACAGTTGAACTATGAAGCAACAGTCACAAAATTATCATTAAAAACTTCAGCCATATTACGACTATTATTCTTTTCTATATCACACACTTTGATAGAATAAATGAATTCACAAATATTTTTTATTGGCAATTAGTCCATTCAACCGTTTCTAAGCCGACATGATATAAGATTTACAGTTTTCAAGTTCAAGTTGAAATAGTTTTTCTTACAGAATTATGGAGTCTATTTCTGAATTTCTGGTAAAAGGATTCAGAAAACAAATATATAGTGTCACTCTCTTAAAAATAACATGACTGGGAATTTGATTAATTAAATAACTTCTATAGTTCAGAGGTTAGCCAAGTTTTTTAAGCCTTTTGGCAACAAAATGTTATATCTTCAGAGGTGAACACCAATTAACAATCTATTAACAACACCAATTAACATCCTAATGTCAGAGTTCACAATACCCACCAGACAATTCCAACTGATTAAATCACATTCCAATATAAAAACCCTCTGAATATTATCATGTGAATGGTTTCTAACCCCAACTCTAACAATTGAGTTGTTCACCACTGATAGAAAAATAAGAGAAATAAAAATGTAGGGAAATGGTCAGTGTGATCCAAAATGAGATAACTGGGGTTCACAGCAGTGAATCTAATATACCACATAATTATAGTCAATTACGTGGGGATTACCTTGCAGATCGTCACAAAGAAATCTGATTGATTTAGTGATTAAAAGTAGAAAATTATAAGAGTGCTAGTTATGTGCAAAATGTCCAAAAGCTCTAAATATGAATTCAATTATTCAATAAAATAAATATTAACGCATATCTCCAACATTAACAATCTCATAACCGGACACAGAATGGTCAATGAAGATAATCATCAACTAGTCGAGCAAATTAGAAATGTTAGCACTATAAATTAAACAATGAAACAATTTATTCGTGAAAACTTATTTACAAGAAGTTGATAAGAACAAAAGTAAACATGTGAATGTAAATAAACATAACTATCTAAATGCCACATGAATCACGGCTCCGTAAGCTCGATGGCTTTTTGGGTAACATATGTAAAAAGAAGTATAGAAAAAAGATAAAATGGAAGATTAAATAAACAAAAACCTTACAAGCCTACATTCATTTCTCTGATCATTCTCTTAAATTTAAATAAAGCAGTATTCCTTGATATATCAGCTGGAAGCACATTCCACAGCTCAATGCCCTTGAAAAAATACTGTTTTGTGAGGTGGATCTCCTATATATGTACCTTGGTAGAAGAAATTTATTCCTATTGCTCATGTTAGCAGAGTGTGCATCCTGATTAAGAATCATCCTATCTAACATTTTATTATCATGATTCATATGAAGTGTCTTGAACATTTTGAAAAATATACTGAATTTATAAAGATATGGAATAGTAAATATATTGGATATTTCAAGATAAGAAGTAGTATGCTCATTATATGCCAAACTATATACCATGCGCACTGCGCAGTCCCTTCTTTTGCAAAACATATATCCTATTAGAAACAAATAAAGATGCACAATACCAAGACTCAATTGCATACAATATGTACGGTTGAATGAAAGCATAATATAAATTTAACAAGACAGGAGTTGGCAGAAGATGTTTCACTCTACCTAAGATACCTAAAGATTTAGAATTTTTTTTTAGCACTGATGCAGTTGTTATAACCTATACAGTCTCTGAAAATTCGGTTGTAAACTAAAATGAGTATTGCATTTACTAAAAGCGGGTGACATCAATAACCGTTGTAAAATTATACGTACCATTTATAATTATTACATGTTTTGACACTAAATTAATGTGAGATTTGAGTAGAATATTCGGTATCGGAATTTTCAGTCTTGAAACTTTCGGTGTGAAGTATAAATAAACCCGATACAACATACTAAATAATGATCATCAATGTTGAAAGGCCATTTATAATTATGAGACCTAAATATCTGGCCACCGCTACAACTATTAGTGAATTGACTCAATGACTGTTATGGTGTATGACTTAATATTTTCTTTCAATAATTATTGAATTTATTACTTTGTATGACATGAACACCAATAACAATTGTATATATATTTTCATCATTTGTTTGATGTGGAAAAATCAATTATTTTAATAGACTGGTATTGAAAACTCGTACATTCATTATTCTCAACCAAACTGTGGTGATAGTGAGAGATAAGAATAGATGCCATTGATAAGATAGTGACTGATCTGAAGTAATATGCAATTAACAACAGGTACAATATATGTACATATTATAATTTAATACATTTCATCGTGTTGCTATCATATATTGACATTTATTAAGAACGTTTGGTTATTAAGTGACTGATGGTAAGATGATGAAATAATGCTCATTCTATTTGTAGCTTTTTTTATGTATAATAAAATACCTACAACAATTTATCTTATCTTTTGCTTCTAAGAGCTCTCCCTGGTATTTATTTCAGTTTCTTCATCACTTCACTGGGAGATGGACTAAGTAAGCAAAGGTAATTACTAATTAATTATAATATGGTCATACTAATTCAAGGGGAGGATGTAGAAGGTAAAAATTAGTAAAGATGTACTTTAAATTATTTAGCAGAATTAGATATCTAATACTGTTATTAGTAATTTATTATTAATCATTACACAAATCTTGGAGATCGCCATCTATATTGACAGGTTGAATTAAAAATTTTCCTATGAAAATAATTGCTGGTTGGAAACAGTTTATAATACTTATAAATAATTATAAATCTATTCGTCGCTTATTATTGTTATGTTGGTAGATATATTTATTAAGTTATATTGAGTGTATTCCCAAAGATTAGTCGATACTTTGTAAAAATATTATCGATTGTACAGTTCCATCTATATTAGATTTAGACAATTGGATATTAAATAACAACATACTCACATATAGATCAGTTTTAATCTACAAACTATTTTCTATGAAATTATTTTGTGCTGAAAATCCGTCCTTGGCAAAATTATCAATAGTACCAAATTTTCTATTTTCTTACGCCCATTCCATAATAGCATATTAAACGCTGCGTTTTCACCACCCAGCTCAAGCTTCTTAAAATTCAATCTATACTGCGCAGTGAAAACTAGGCATTTTCAACGAGGTAGAAACCCTTTGCAATCTACATTGGGCGGTGAAAACGCGGTAGATCTGATTTGTATCTAAGATGATTCAAAACGCTGTGTGTTTTCAATAATTCTTTTCCCTTTTTCATATTTATTATCCTTAAATAATAATATTAGAGCAATTCTAGCAATATTTCTTTCCTATACTACGCAGTTGATTGTTCTTTTCCGTGGGAAAAATGATACGGAATTAGTGGAATATAAACTTATACACTTTCAGGGTGTCCGCAAAAAAAGTATCCGATTTCAAAGGGTTGTAATTGTTATCTATTATTGCTAGAAGACTGAAATAGGTTTTATTTTAAAGATATTTATTCCGAAATTTATGTCACAATAAATTAGGCATTACATGACCATTGACCACACCAGACTCAATAAACTTATCAAGACGAAAACTTTTTTTTAACAACTTTCTGTATAGAGTACTTAGCATGGGTTCTTGATGGTATTCCATTTCAAATGGTGTCAAATGAATGTATTGCATGACATTTTAAAATTAAATGAACAATTTATTTCTAAGCAGATTAATTTCTCACTGATCAGTGATTTCGTTTAATCATTGATAATTAAATCTCTCTAACAATATTAATGATGTTTCTGTCTTTGCTGTTTTATCTTAACATGAATTTCTTTTATTCAAATTATTCACAGTACCGTGGATATATAATGTAACGTAATTCTATTCAACTATTATTCTAGTTAATAGTGTTGCATATTTTCGATATATTGTTGTCATGACGGATCCATTTTTAAACATAGCCAGCAGGATATGTTTTCTCCCTTCCACTGTTATTTGTGCCATTCTTAGGATACTAAACCGCAAATGGAATTGAAGCTTAATAATTATCGTGCCCATATATCCTCTTTGTGTATGAACTATACCAAATCAAATCAAATTAAAAAATTTCTTCTTTAAAAACACACCTATTTCGCTCTTCTAGCTACAATAGTTTACAAATGACAGCCCTTTAAATCGGCTACTATTTTTGCGGACCCATGATAATACTCTAAACAGAATGTGATAATAAAACGTTTTCAGTTTTGAAAAGTTTAGAATTCTGGTGGTGGTCATGTTATACTCAATTTCTTATGAAATGGAAATTGCAATTCATATCTTTAAAATTAAACCTATTTCAATCTTCTAACAATAATAGTTTACAAATAACAACTTTTAAATTGGCTACTTGTTTTGCGGTTACCCTGTATATATAGTAATAGTAATGTTAAATTCATATAAGAAATGTGTTATTTTGATAAAATATAATGATAAAAACCACCAATTTCCACAGAATGTTCTTTTTAATTATACTAAATTTGATTTTCGACAAATTCTTTTTTCGGTAAATTGGTTCATTGGCGCAAATCCATCTTTCGGTAAATCTTTTTTCGGCAAATTTGGGATTCTAAAAAATTGTTTTCGGACTAGTAACCAAGACCCAATAATTGCATCAAAAATAATGCCATTTAGCGAGATGTAATAAGATGTAACCAAGTTAACGTACCAACAGTTTATATAAATTTAAAATTACTGAATTGCGACATCTATTACATTACTGGCTTGCGTGCATTGTGTAAGCGAGAAACCGCGGCGGTAATAACGCCTCCATGATCCGTTTCTACTGTTTAACAACGGAGGAACGCCAAGTTACAAAGAAAATTACTTTATACACATACATACATATAAATATATAGTTTTATATTTTATTCTTATAGAAAATGACAGTGTTATTATTCCACTTGCCATTGAATGGTTCGCTAAATAAAATTCATCTAAATATGTGGGTTTCCATTAATGCTTTAGAAAGAGAAGAAAATTTCAACAACCTTCTCAAGGTACTGAAATACAGGGATAATAATGAACATATTTAAAATGTAAGTAAAAAATGAACAAGTAAAATGTTACAATTCATGTATAAAATAACTGCTGCATTGCTGAATTATCAGCAATTACGATACAAATAATTAAATATCTTTTTTGAAGGCAATGGCTCACAATCTAAAATTTTGAATTTTTTTTTATTTTTATATCTCAAATCTGTAATATTGTTGCCTAGAGTTTGATAATTTTTTATATGAATATGAAAAATTAAAATTCTGGAAAACAGAAAAAGAAACTGAAAATCCGAAAATCGAAAAAAAACAAGAAAACCTCAAAAATCAAATCCGAAATCGCATAACTGAAATTTCTGGAGAAACCAAAAGTTTGAAAAAAATGATGTCCGAAAAATGAAAAATACTGAAAACCGGACAAGCGGAAAATTCTGATAATAGTAATATCTGAAAAACTGAAATATCTGGAAATCCAAAGAATCAAGAAATACAATTAAGATATCAGGACAAATCTGAAAAATCGTTGAACCAAAATTCCGGAACACCGAAAAAACTAAAATTCAGAAAAAGCTAAATTAAACAGAAAAAATGCAAAAATATCAGATAACAGAAAAATCCGGAAAAATTTGGAAAAATTTGAAATTTGGAATAAAAAACTAAAGAGCAGAGCGAATAACGAAAAATAGAGAAGCAAAAAAAAAAATAAAATAAAATAGGAGACTCAGATAATTGAAGAAAAACACTGGAAAAAAATTACTAATAGAATTATAAGATTTTCATCGTTTTTAGCCCCATTTTTTAGGTTGAAATGCAAATCTTATTTTGTTTAAAATAATTTCACTCCCAGAGTATTTTTTTTCTCGAAATAATGGATCGACAAGCAAAGTTAGGCTCTACCCGAATGAGGATGAGAATCATATAAATTCTGGTATTTCTAGTGTCCCTTTAAAATCAACCAACATATCATTTCTGCCATTACCTGCATACAAATTCATGGATAATTCAATTAGAGTTAAAATTTACTACACACGTAATCAGTGTGTAAAATCCGTGAAATATACACGGGCACCGCTAGTATGAGTTTATTCCATTATTCAATTTCCATCAATATGTTATGTCATTATTCTACTATTTATTCTATATTAATTTATTTTATACATTAGGAATTTTGTCCGTTAGGCATTTTATTCATTAGGCATTTTGTATGTTAGGCATTTTGTCCGTTAGGCATTTTGTTTATAGGCTTGTTAGTAGGCATTTTGTTCGAAGGAATTCGTAATAGTACCATATTTAATGGTTATAAAGATAGTAAAAGTAGCGCTCACTGTACCTTTTACAATTGATAATAAAATTAGTTCTTTTCTTTGCAGGTCATCATATCATCGCAATTTGGGTTACACAGACAGTGAACACCAGGTCTCAACAATTCTATTACAGTCAGCAACTTGAAGAATTTTCATTATACAGTAAATATGGATAGAAATAGGAGTAATATCGCTGGATCGTCAACATTGTAAGTTAGAATGAAATATATTGGTTAAGAGAAAACAAAAATATCTTGGAAATAATAAACACCTTGCTAACAAATTTCATCATTTTCAGGAGAGAAAATATACCAGACTACGCTGTCGGTATTGATTTGGGGACAACAAACTCGTGCGTCGGAGTTTACAGAAATGGACATGTTGAGATCATCGCTAATAAGGATGGTGATAAGATTATTCCATCTTATGTGGCTTATTCTGATAATGAGCAACTGATTGGATATTTTGCTAAAACAGAATCTCCATCAAATCCAAAGAATACCATTTACGATGCTAAAAGAATGATTGGTAAGAAATTTAACGATTCAGCTCTTACTAAAAATTTGAGTACTTGGAACTTTGAAGTTGTCAATAGTGCGGGTAACCCTAAAATCAGAGTAACTCATAAATCTGGAACTAAATTAGTTACCCCAGAAGAAGTGTCTGCTTCAATATTGAAAAATCTCAGAGGATATGCTAGTACATATTTGGACCAAAACGTTACGAAAGCAGTAATCACAGTTCCTGCCTACTTTAACGACTCCCAGCGTCAAGCAACCATTGATGCTGGCAAAATTGCTGGATTTGAGATGCTCAAACTGATCAACGAACCAACTGCAGCAGCTATTGCTCATGGATTTGGTAAAGGAAAAAGTGAAAAGAATATCTTGGTGTACGATTTGGGAGGAGGCACGTTTGATGTTTCTATTCTCACTACAAAGGGAAATAAATTTGACGTAAGAGCTGTGAATGGCGATACTGATTTTGGAGGACGAGATCTAGATAATCTGTTGCTGAATTATGTTATATGTGAAGTTAAAAAAAACAATAGTATGGACTTATCAACAGATAACAGAGAAATGGCCAATATTCAACAGAAGTGTGAGGTTGCCAAAGAGAATTTATCATCCAGGCCAACACAGAAAATACAGATACAGAACATAAAAAAGAATCTTGATGTGAATTTGGAAATCACAAGAAGTCGTTTCGAGAGCTTGTGTGAAGATCTGTTCGAGAACACTCTTGCTCCGTTAGAGAAAGCTTTGTCTGCATCTAAATTGTCAAAGGAGGATATTCATGAAGTTGTTCTTGTTGGAGGATCAACTCGCATTCCTAAAGTACAGAGCATTCTTCAGGAGTTTTTTGACGGTAAGAAATTGAACAAAACGGTCAATCCTGACGAAGCTGTAGCTTGTGGTGCTGCAATTATGGCTGCAGAAATGAGCTTTGATTCTAGCTTGATTGAAGTCAGTGATGTCATTCCAATTGCTTTAGGGGTTAATAATTCAGGAGGATTGCAATCTATAATTATACCGAGTAATACTAAAATTCCTGTGAAAAAAACTCAAAAACGGCACACAGATCATGATTTCCAAAAAAGTGTCAGAGTCATAATACAAGAAGGAGAATCCAAATTTTCAAAGGACACAAAAATACTAGGAGAATTTAGGTTGAAAAATATTACTTTAGCTCCTGCTAGAGAAACTAAAATGAACGTCACATTTGAGGTAGATTCGAATGGCATCTTGCACGTTTCTGCCATAGAACCTCAATCTAAGAGTACCAACCAGATTACCATTGAGAGTTACAAAGGAAGGCTAAGTCAGCAAGAATTAAATAGAATGACGAAAGAAATGGCATTAGTGGAGTTGAAGAATTAAATGTTTATAGTTTGCTAATCTGATGTTTGATTCATGATATATTTCTCAACTACCATCAGAACCGGTAGCAGGTAAATTGCATGAAAACAATTATTAGAAGAATTATTGCTCAAAAACCATTACTCAAAGAACCATAATTGCTCGAATAAACAAATGCTTGAACGAGCAATTGTTTTTCGAACAATTGAACAATCGAGTAATTATTTTCGAGCAATCATATTAAAGAAGTCGTTTGTCGAACAATTTTTTTTAGAGCACTTTACCAAAGCTATCAGAAACAACTTATTTAAAATGTTGAGAAATTTCCTATTTAATCATTATTCTTAGACTTTTATTATGTTATTTTTTTATTCCTTATTATATTTTTATAATTTAGTGTTTTTTTACGCTCATATCAAAGCATAACAATTTTGTTGGAAATACTTTAGCAGTTATAAGGGGACCGTAAAAAAAATCGATTTTATTATATTGTTTTAAATGAATCTCCATACTTTTGTCTACAAGATGTGAAAACATCTAAAATGCTGCAAAATCCACTTGGACCGTTAACCCTTTACCCGGCAAGTGATCATTTATCATCACTTAAATTCGCAATAAAGAAAACGTCACAGCACTCAGTGTATGTTGTTCACAAGTCAGAAACATACATCAAACCAATCATAGTATTCAGGGCTATCACGTGATACTTCACAATTCGTTTTAAATGGTACAGTAATCGAATGGGGTGGATTTGAATTTTTAGTGTGTAACAGCACAAAAAATTGGTAGTGTAGAGTGTATTTTTTTCTGATTCACTTGATGTGTAGCAGCTCCAAAATGCATGTGAGTGCATCTCACCCTATAAATATCTTTATCACATATCCTTTACCACATATATTATTAAATATACTTATGAGATATTTATAGTTATTATACAATTGCCATTGAAAACATGAGTTGATCATATATGATAACTTGACCGAATTATAGTATATGGTAATTGATCTTATATGATCACTTGACCGATTCATCGTATATGATAAGTGATCATATATGATCACTATAGGGTCGAATAGTGATATTTTTTTATTTGATATTTTTTTAAATTCATATAATAATAGCAGAAAATGTTGAATGATTTACCTGGTTAAATGCAAAAACTTTGATGAAAGAATCATAACTTATTTCTATTAATGAACACTGCTTAAAAGATCAAGAAAATTTGTATTTATTATAAAATAATCAAACAGTTAAGGGTTGAGTCATGAATTAGATTAACTTTTTACCCCTACTCTGTCATATTATTGATATAAAATCCATAATATCAATTTACATACCATCATTCAGTCGCATGAGGTGAGTAAAACGCTGTATCTTTGGGAGGAGCACAAGCAATATCTGTGTCAGGTGACTGGGGGAAGTTAGAGAGGATAGTTTTCGGTGTGTTGTGGAGAGAGAAAAAGGGATCAATCAGAGTGTGGCCGGGTGCTGCAAAAGAAAAACAACAGAGGTGCAGTGAGGGATGGAGATCCACAAAGCATGCACTTGCCTGAAACTTTATCAGAGGAGCGAGAGCTGGAGCTGCAATGGAGGAGCAGACGGAGGAGAACAAGAAGTACCAAGATTGCCGACAGAACCTCATTAGAGAAGGAAGACCACTGCACTACCAGAATGCTGCAAATTCAATCACCAGAAGTGTGCTGGTTAGAGGAGGAAGGAAAAAACAGTAGAAGTGAAGGAGCTGTGAGGAAGAAGTAGATACAGGAGAGGATCAGATGAAGGAGTAATGGATGGGAGAATGGAGAGACGAGCCTCTGGAATGGTGGTCTGTGGTCATCTTCTAGCAAGGAGGATGAGCTGATAGAGCTGATGGTGGATAAGTTAGATGTGGTAATGGTTTAGAAAACAATGCTGAGTGAGAGGGAAAAAATACCAATGAAATGATGAAAGGTATGGAGAAGTGAGGAAAGTAACACAGTTGTTTGTGTTGCCAACAAGCAGGAAGAGAGAGAGAGAGAGAGAGAGAGAAGGGACTGGTTAGCATTTATGTACCACCAATAAGGGAGGAAAAGAGGATATAGATAAGAGTGCTGTGAAGAGTTCAACATGAACCAGCCACTTTGCAAAACGCATGTTTACGAGGACGCGATTGGCTGGATGAGTGAATGGAAGAGGAGGTCCTGATGATTCTTAAAGTCAGAAGAGTGGCAAGACATCCATATTTTGAGAAGTTGAAAACAAGGAGGACTGGTACTTCCAGAGACATGATAGTTGTAATGACGGGAAGGGAAAGGAATATGAATGAGAGATATTCAATCACCTGGTCATAATAGTTAGATTAATGAAGAAAAAGAGACACTGAAGAAACTGATGAAGATGACGAAGAAGACACATTGAGGGAAATACAGAGAAGAGATGAGAAGAGAAATTGAAGCTATATAAGAGGTGGTGAAGGTGAAGTACAGGGTGAAAGTTAAGAGCATTAGTATGAATGACAGTGGAGATCAGGAGCGAAATGAGAAGACTTTGGAGAAACATATGATAGAACAGAGAGAAAAAGATGAAGGGCAGGAGAGTGAATGAATAAGATAGAGACGGCGATTAAAAAAATCATGCACATTCATACTTTGCTTATTCCGTCGGCAATGTACATTTGTGTTTGAATGAATAGGAAAATACTTCTAAAACTAGCTACCACCAGTCTCACTAGAAGTATTTCGAATAAACAACACTTTATATCATTTTTCAGCTCTCTAACGTAGGAGTCTCTAATTTCGAATGTCTAAACTGTCTTTTAATGTCGTTAGATGACACATATACTGGATTATTTAATTATTTTTCTTTCTTACCTTTCAAACTTTTTTTCATTATTATTGTATCAAATTAAATGGAGAATTATTATATAGTAGCTATAGTGTCATATTTTCTATCAGAATTTTTCTCACTAAATGAAAGGAAATATACCTAATTTATAATATTCTTTTCATTATAATAAATTTTTTGATGTACCCTATCCGGCCCAAGTGATCATATATGATCATATATGATCACTTGACCTTTTAGGGGAACCAGGCGGTATGCCATGGTGACAGGACAATATCCCCTCGTGCAAAAAAAACCGCAGTCAAAAAACCCCCGTGCAATATACCCCCCGGACAAAAATCCCCCGTGCAATAAACCTCCCGGACAAGAACCCCCAAGCAAAAAAACCCCGGTGCAAAAAACCCCCGTTCGATATCAATAGACTAATTCAATTTTATTAATTGTAATTAATTTTTTATTAATAAAAATTACTATATGTTATAAATATAAAGAGATATAGTGCACCTAAGGTTAGGTTAGTAGTCCGGTTGGGAGGTTTAGGGCTTATCCCCCCCCCCCTCCCCTCTGTGCCAGGTTTGATCGTGACAAAATGTATACTGTACTTATTTTTTACTATAAAATAGGTAATTAGGTATACCTTATTTTGCAAAAAATTTGTCATATTTTCGAAAAAAATGTAATAATTCGCATTGAATAATGTTTAATATATTAATAAAAATGAATTATACTATTTATATAGACCGGGATATTTTTGCACCGGGGTTTTTTGCTTGGTTTTTTTTTGTCCAGGGGGTTTTTGTCCGAGGGGTTTATCGCACGGGGTGTTTTGACTGCGGGTTATTTTTTTGCCTCGGGAGTTATTGTCCTGGAATTGTATGCCAGATATGATCACTTCAATTTATCAAATTTCCATGAAAAATATGCAAATAAGGAAAAATGCACATGAATAAAAGTGTCTTAGAAATTAATTTTGTATAAGAATTCGTAGTCAAAATTTCAAATTTCACTTCATTTCTTCATTAGGGTTAATTTTTTCTACAACGAAAACTTTTCCTATTTAACTACAACTTAAATTAAAATTGAGCATAAATAACTGACACAGGGAAAGAAAATATCTAACAGCTTCTAATAATCACATGTAGTGTTATCATTAGGATCTGGTAATTAAGTACCTACTTATAAAGTGTAGGTAAAGAAACATTTTTTCTTTCAATTAGCGAGAGATTTTAGCCATTGAACTTTCTAAAAGTATCATGAATAAAAGATGCTCGGAAAACTATATTTTTTGTTCTCACAATTATTACTTTCTTAAATTGAGAACAAATAGTAAATTATTGAAATAATATCTGAAATCTTAGAAATATATTTTGAAATTCAATGATTAAGGAACTACTGATCTCTCTTTTGGTTTACATTACGGATATTTCACGAAAAGACCAAAGCAATTTATCGAAAACTCACCGAAAATTGAATTAAGAAAATCCCCCCCCCCCCTCCCACCAGAAAAAAAACGAAAATAGTCTAAAACGCACAATATATTAATAATTAACACGTGGATGTATGATATTTTTCATACAAATCTGCATTATGGGGTCGACAAAGTACATAACATCGTAAATAAAACACTTTTTGGCAATATATCTTTATAATCAAAATATATGTATTCAGACCTCTTACTACACAAAGAATAAGCAAATAGTTAATTCAGAACAATATAAATCACCATTGCTCGAGCGCATATACTGCTGTTGTGATAATCTCTGACAGTGAGATCAGAGCGTATGTCAAAACTTGACCAGACTTGTGGGTGCTTGGAAGGCTTCATATGGTGGATGAAGCGTTGCCGTAACCTACCAGGTATTTTACAGTAAAATGACTGATAGAATAATATTTGATATAAATAAAAATATCAATAATGAGTGGGGTCATTTTCGAATATTAATACCATTAAATTATCTATGATCAAACATTATATTATTGAAATTACTGCCCCTAAACATAACTTTGAATCATTTGAGAAAAGTCACAAAACCATGTTTATAGGCTAATGCACGTTACAAAGTTAATATTTTATATCAAAGAAAAGTTCAAACAATATCACATAACAGAGCTGGGCGCGCGAACCTTTTTTTAGGTTCCGAATCCGAACCCGAATCTTCGTCGATTTTGGGTTCCGAACCTCCGTATAGCGAACCCAATTTGGAAAAGTTTGGTCCGAACATTTGTTCCGAACCAAACATTTAGTCCGAACATTTGAAAGCTAACCTCTGATTTTTAGGCTATTAGGGCAACCTATATAAAAAAACAGTTTTTTCAACAAGATACTAACTATTTGTCAGAAACAAGTTACAACGAGAAGGTTTCACTCTATGTTAAAAAAACACATGTCTAATTTTTAAACCTACGTTACTGTATTTTTACAAGTTGTTAGTTTTTGTACTAAACTAATGTGTACCAAATTTCAAGTAAAAAAATTGAATATATAGAAGAAATAAATACATAGGTATATGAGAGATTGGCAACTGGGTGAGCTGAACTGTTATTGGATGGAATGTGAACCAATCATAGCTCGCGCATTTGTCTCTACTACATAAAACGTGGACACATTCTTGCGTATTGGGTAACCAATCTGTTTTTCTACGTTGCCACACGTTACTAAGGTACAATTAATTCCATAATTTACGCTGATTTACGTCGATACGTAATTATTTCACTTTTGAATTAAAAAATATAGTTGGTATTTATGTAGGAATAAAGTCAAGAAAGGCCAGTAAATTTAAAAAAAATGATTTGAAATATATAAAGTAATTTTAAAAAGATGTGCCTATAAAACATACGTCAAATTCATTAGGGTTAATATAATAAATTTATAATAATAATTATACTGTGACTTCATATGACTACTTTATAAAGGATTTGCACTAGTAGAACTGTTGTTTGATGAAATACAACTAATTTAGTGAATATACTAAATAGGAATAAGAGATTCATAGAAAACTTACGAATATTTGTGTAGACTAACCAAAATATGTTCACTATAGAGGTAAGTTCGCTATACCGGATTTTACTATTCAGCGTGATTTACTATACAGGAGTTCACTATAAGGGAGTTCCACTGTACTTACTATACTTAATAAGTTAGTATCATTGAATATGACTGAATGAGCATTAAGTATATTTAAAGTTCCCCTCCAGTCTCCACTCCAATACGCAGTTTAAGTTATATTCTGAAATTTCTTCTAACCTCCGAATTTCCAGCTAAGTTTTTACTATTTGTTTTCAAATTTTCATTTATATTACAACATTTTTGATTAATCCGATCTAGAAAACTGATGATATAAAACGTTTTTGCATTTTGTTTGAATATGAAAGTACTATAGATACAATACGTTATACGGTATTCCAATACTCTATTTACTCAACTTTTTCTTTTATTCAATATATTAGAAAGGTCAAACAGTGAAGATTATTGTGAATATTTCTCTAAGTTATATTAAAACTTATATACATATAATATTATAATACCTATATATGAATTATAATCAATTCAATTTTAAAGCGAATAGCCGAATACTTGATCTTAAATTATCTGTTCAGCCAACCTACTTACCCGTCAAAAGTTTGCTTATTTGAGTCATTTCAATATATTCTCTTTTAAAAACCTTCATTTGATATTTACTCATACATTATTACATTAGTAAAAGCAAAAGAAAAAATTATATTTCAAAATAAAAGTAACAAGCTAAGACAAGAAACAAATATTTATAAGATGTTATTGTACGAAGCTTGGTGTGCGCAATTATTCTCGCACATATTTGATCTCGCTAAGCCGCTATAAGAGCTACAGTTAAAGGTCCCCTCCAAGCAAATTTTTTTATTGCTTAAATCAACGAGGTTAATGTTTCTTATCATTTTACTGCAAACTGCATAAAATTTGATAGCAGATTTTTAATTTTATATGCTTTTAAAGTTTTTTATAATCCAAACTCTACAAAACCTACTTTACTTCCGACTTTCTAATTTTCAGTCTGAAGAAGAAGAATGTACACCATTTGTTTTGGTTGTCAACTAGGTATTTGGTTTAATAAATCTATTTATTATTCGTTTAAAAGTTTAAATTTGGATAAACTTATTATAGAAACGTTTATATACTTCTAAAAACAATTAATATCTTAAAAGAAGGCCAAAAACTTATTGTTTGATTAAAAATCTAAATTTGAAATCAAAACAAAGAGTGTACAATCTTCTTTCTCAGCGTCAGATTAGTGATTCGCTCAATTGTTGCTCACAGAGTATTAAAAAACTTTAAAAGCTAATAATAAAATATATACTGAACCGAATTGTATGCGGTTTGCGGAATAATGATCGTATACCTTAGTTCTATAATATTATGTAATAAACTCATTTTTTTCCCGGAGCCTGGAGAGGACCTTTAACTGATTATAATGAAATATTCACCCTTAATTATGTACTGAAAAGCACTCTTGAATAAATAAATTTGAATAAATGCTCATAATATGAGTATATTACCATTTATCACCTTCGTTTTTGTCTAATCGTATGTATTTATGCGAAAAATTAAACGATTGAAAAGACAGCTTTAAAATCGGTCTTGAATTTAAGTTATTATTATTTTTCCATGAGGACTGGTTAGCCAACGGCTAAGGTACTAGGATAGGGTGTTATGTAATGTTACCTAATATATACGTTTATAACCTTACCTATAGTTCTACATGTTTCAAGCAATTTTAATTGAGATTTGAGGGAACATAATCCGTTATTAAAGAATTAACTTGTTAAGATTATTATAAAACTTACCGCTATTCAAGAAAGGATGAATAACGTAATGGAAGAAGAGCGGGGAAAGACGCATATTCTTCGCTTCAGTGTTAAGCAGAAACCTAGCTATATAATAGTAGCCGAGAGGTACGGTACATGTTCAGAACGTAAAATAATTAAGTGAACAGGTCAGTTTTCCCCTGGTACGGAGGTTCGGACTTGCGAAAAAGACGTTCCGAACACTGAAGTCCGAACCGTTTTTGAAGAGGATCCGAATCCGAATGTCCGAACCCATTTTCCAGTCCGAACTGGTTCGCGAATAAAGGTTCGCGAACATTCTTGCGGAACGCCCAGCTCTGTCACATAACCGCTTGTCCCCTCCCAGTCCATTGGTTAATATTAATTCAGCGAAGCAGAAGCGATTGCCAGACCGCTGTTTGGCATTACTCATCGACATCGCATGGTATTTCAGGGCTTCAGAACTATGCCATATGCGCCAAAACCAGCCTATCTTTGAGTCAGCACTAATTAAAGTTTCATCAGGATAGGGAGGGGTAACAAGATCATACAAGATAAAACTTTAAACATCCTAGTCACATAATAACCAAGGATTTCTTTGGACTCCGGACCTGGAGCTAGAGGCACTGCAAACTAATCCAAAAAACAGACTTCTAGTTTCAAAACTAGCACGATCTGACACCCTGTTCTCAACATACAATGAGCTAATCTTATGACCTATCGCCTAACACATTAAAATTTAGGTCCAACAATTTGGGCTGAAATGTATGCAAAGTTCTCCTAAAATGGAATAAAATATGCTATTTTTTATTATTGAAACCTAACTAATGTGCTAATTCTAAAATACATTCATTCTTGAATGGAATAATGGACTATGCCAATACATACACATATAAGTTATTTTTGTGCATTATTATATTGCTATATGTACAATCTGAAAATCTAATTATCTTCGTCATTTTAAATGGGGGGTGCAGGTAATTTTCATATAAAATATTTTAACATAATATAATAGATAAACATTAATTAGTTACAGATATGAAATATTTCGGTTCAATTCACAGTATTTTAGGAGAAAATAGGGTTTTTATCAGTTAACATGAGGTTATGCGATAGTCCGCTAGATGGCGTTACAACTGCAATTAATGTTTACATATATCAGCTGGTTTTGTAAACAAACCAATAATAGCATGGCGAAACTCGTATGGATAATGGATGATTGATCAGTACATGGAACTAGATATTATTGGCATTGAATGACGGCACTGCTTCATAATAATTATTGTTTTAAAATCTACTGATTCATTTGATGATCATTGTACCACGTAATTATATAAATTAAAAAAAAAACAGCGTAGGTTCATAATGTTTCCTTATGTCTACGACTCTCAAGTCTCAAGATAATTCATAATTGCAGGTCAACTTAGACTGGTTAGGTACGCTACCAAAGAAACTAATCGAATAATAGGATAGGTATTAGTAATGTTTACTACTACTACCTACTATACCTACTTTCTTCTTCAACCCCAGTCTGAAATGTAGAGCAGGATTTGTGGATTAATCATGCACCCAAGCGCAAGGTCTATTTAATTCCTATGTTCCCATGTTATTAACTTATTTGCTGCGCCCAAATCCTAATTTCTGTCAAAAAAATAATGGGTCTGAGTACCTAGTCCTTCTTTTCAGAAAGTCTTAGAGCAAGAAAGCTGCCAGACTTGATCTAGGTACCTATTTTATCTAATGGACATATAAATTATAAACTATACTATCTAACAGAATAACTAGTAACCAGTGAACCACCCAGTTAACTAAGGCAATTGCTACTCTAACTAGTATTTACTCTTTATGTAATTATAATGTCCCCAACTTCCCAAGAAGTAAGCATTCCCTAATTATTTTACTGGCCCACTTTTCTGAATTAAATGATTGGTATGGTTACTAATTACTATGGTGGGGAGTCAGTGATATTGTAAAAATGAAACTTGGTAAGAAAAAACTAATTAACAATTTTGATGAGTGACTGCACTCGACCTGCCTGGACTGTGCAGAATATGGGAGTCTAGGATATTCTCTGATTTCTCTCTGAACAATTTTAAATGAATTCCTATATTTACATTGATTTTGCCACAGACATATATCTGAATTAATTCCTATATTTACAATAATTTTGCTATGACCACTTCTGAATTACTCCCTATATTTACATTAATTTTGATACGAACAGAATGAGAGATCTCTACGAACACTTTACCAGTTTCTGCAGACTGGGACTGTAGTTTACATGTTATTGGCTTATTGTTAAATAATTAATTTCCATAGGCAAATAACGAATAATTCATTTAATTTATGCCAGACTGTAGAAACTGGAAAAGTGTTCTCCAAAATATTCTCTATTTTGCTCTCTGTTCTCAGCAAACTACATATAGCATGTAAATATTGAATGAAAATAAGGATTGTTTGCACAGAAAGTGTTTAAAATGTCCCATGTTTTACAGACTGCAATTGCTGCATATATTTTAGTTTTTATTGACTGCATTGATAGCCATACTATTTACAGCCAGCCAGCTGCCAGCAGAGTATGGGACATTTTTCAACATTTTCTGTGCTAACAATCATTAATTTCCTACTATATTTATATATATTTTGCTGAGATCAGAAGGTAAACTAGAAAATTTCTTGGATAACACTTTACCAGTTCCTGCAGTTTGGAATAACAGTCCTTTAACTTCAACAATTTTTTTACTCTATAGAGTTTTAATTCCTGCTGAACTGAATTTATATGAAATGTTGCATATCATAAGAATCTGAGAATCACAAATTTATTATGATTTAATAATTTTATATAAGTGTCTCGAAACTATGATTTTATTGGTGTTTTATGATTCAGGTGGAAGTTAGTCTGTGTGAAAAGCAATGTGTATCCATTTAATAGATACTATTCCATGAGCCAAAAATGTAGCACCACATTCTCCAGATTCTTTGGTAAACTGTTAGTAAATTTTGAGTGACTTATTAAAATTGAATACCCTTGCAATGTATGTTAACTTTCAGCTATTTATTCATATATTTTCACTTTATTTGAAAGGCTAAATAGAAAAAAAAATAGGAACAAGCTAGATTTAAAGGAAACTGCTTTTTTCATATTTTAAAAAAAAGTCAGCATAGGTCAGTGCACCAAGCTACATAAGAGACTGGCTTGCAAACTAATTTCACACCAATACTTTTCTTTTTTGATAGCCAATTCGGCTTAGATCTCAATATAAATGTAATTAATTAAGAATGGTAATTCAAGGTGTCAATTTCACACAACAGTGAATTACTTTAATATTATTTTTGAATATTACAAATTTCTTTATGTGCCTAGACCATAATTAAATATATAAAACCATCACTATTCATAAAGAATCTTTTAAATTCTATTTCCTTCATATGGATTCATTGAAATGTATATACATAACAAAAATTGATGTGTTTAGAAAAAAATCAAGAAAAAACAATTAATCAAATAATATAAATAACACTTTCAAAGTACCATTTTGACTATACACCAATTTGAACATTGGATAATATACCTACCATTCAAATATAAAATTGCTTTGATGATGTATTGGATTTTGATATAGCTACTTCTATTTTACTTCTTATTGTGTTGAAAATTTTAATTTTAATTCTTGCAGATGTTAGTAAAAGTCTCTAATAATCATCAATGTCTATCCCCAATAATAACGAATTGGATATCTGCCCTTATATGTTTGAGCCTGAATATTCTCCCATGGATGTAAATAAAGAACATGATGTTGGTGAAGTCTCTAGTTCCCGAGCAGAAAAACCCGCTGATGAATGGTTGGTTTTACTTTATATGAAATATTAATATTTTAACCTATGAGTTTTTAACATTGCTATTCTTTAAACAAATAGGTGTTTATGTGCAAATTGCACCCAAATGCCATCCTCTATGGAGTGCAAATGTTGCCAAGAAGATGACAAGTTTATTTTCCGATGTCAAGAGGATCAGAAATCCTTTCAATGCATCACTCAACATCCAGGGTTCAAGGAGGTGGCTCTATCAGTTCATAATTTGAGAACTGTTTATTTCCATTATGTACAGGAATTTGGACATATGGAAAATATGAATATTAATTTGTAGGTACAAAGTTGTTATCCTCAATTATATTTGACGAGTGAATTATGGAAACGGTTTTATCCCTCGTTCAAAATGATGAAAGATATTCAATAATTCTGTGAATCCTCCTCTTACAATGATAGACTTAGTTTTGCCCAATCATTTATCTCTCTCATAATGCTTCAATAACTTTGTGACAGTCCATTATTGTAGAAAATAGCCATGTGATATTTAAAACCTTATAACATTTCATGATTCATTATTATTTAGCTTGATTATATTTTAGTATTCATTACCTCTTCTTTCCAGACGATACAGGTTTACTGCCTATAGACACACTACTCGCTGGGTATATTGATATTTGGGTAAGAAAAATAGGGTAGTGTTACCATCGTGCGTAATAAACGCTATAAGAGATAAATTCCCCGACGACCATTATCATGGCTTTAAGCTTCCATCATTAATGTAAGTTTGGTTGACTATGTAAAACATTGGTTGGGAGAAATAAAAAGATACAAACAACAGATATTATTGTTTATTATTATCCTGTTTATAACTTTTATATCCCAATACTCATAGTTAGGCACTCTAATCTCTCACAAATCTAAATATAGAACGTACTACAAATAAACTAATAACTAACAAATGCTGTCTATCTTTTTTACTAATGTTGCTTTTCTCTACAATCAAATTTGAAGCATTCAAGATGTTTCTGAAGTGAACTACCAATAATACGAATGTGACAATGACTAGAAATTCTCAACCCATAGATGCAAGAAATTAGAAGTCTTTGACATTGTTTTCTACTGAAGAAGGTTGTAATGTCCTACTGTAATCACCTTCTGCTATTTTTTCTCCTTCATATTATAAGTGACTCAAAGCAAATATGATAACAATGGATTAAATTATCTTGATATTGCTTCATGAAAAATTGACCATGGTTGCAACTTTCCCTGTGGAGAACCATATTACCAATTCCTTTTTCACTAAAGCGGACTATTCTCCATTAAGGTTTATTAAAATGATAACATTTTAATTTTTTATTATAATTCAGAACAAACAAGCAAATTTATTACTAAATGCCTAATTTCTTGCACTAATTCCAATGGAGGTAATAAAACAACTATTAGTGCGGATAATTTTAAAATAGATTTCCGAACATAAAAGTTTCTAAATGCTGAACAAAAAAATAAAAATAAAATAATTAATAAATTATAATGTACTCTGTAGCTAATTGTAGTTAGCCAACAACTATAATGTTGTTGGCGTTGTTTTCAAGACAAACGCTGGACTATCGTCAGTCACTCTAGAGAAGTTCTACTAGTTGATCTGATTCATTAGATGAACCGCACATAACCTCTCTATTCAAACTATGAAATCGACTACGTATCATAAGATTATCTATATCTGGCCTTTCAGTTATAGAAGAAGTCAATGTAGGAGGCACATTTATCTTCACTTGTTCTTGTTTATGAATCATTTGGTTGTAAACAACCTCCTCCAATATGAATTTCATCATATTTTTTGCATACTCTGCAAAAAAAATTTGTTCCATTCAATGAAATGAATTGCTAATGCACAAGGAAAAATAATATACCAATATGGTGATAGACTCTTACTACTTTTTTATTGATTTTGCATTAATACCAATATAATTCTAATTTCACAACTTTCATCATGATCAAATTTAAAATTGTTATACAATTTTACAAAGAATGTAGTGAAATTTTATTTAATATTTAAATAAGGAATCCTATGCACACATCATTTAAGTACTCTTATTGCAATTAAGAGAGTGTAAGCATCGTCAAATATGTTTTCATATTTAATAAAAGTTATTTATTTACCTTTGGTGGGTTCTTCCTTGACAATACTCAAACCAAACTGCTGTGGTTTCGTTTTGGGGTACTTTATTCTGATTTTTGGATATCCCTCTTCGTTATATACAACGGTTCTGTTGCTATTCTCGTTAAAATGAAGAGCCGCTATCATTTGTCTGGAATGAGTATAGCTATCAGTGTTTAATTTTGTGAAAATTCAATTAAATTTTTTCCTTATTGCACTAAAAATAGCATTTTATACAGTAGCTACCTGCAAAGCATTCCAAGAAACGAGTATGATGTATTCTTGGGAATAAACTGAAGAAGGACACTATTGAATGACTCAATTGAGGAAGTTTGCCAACTTCTAGACAATTGTTTCACATCTTTCAATAGTAATCTATTTTCAATGACCTCTTCAATTTTGACAGCAGATTTGGAACCTGTAAACAGAAACATAATGTAACTAGTAACATATAATAGGACGACTTTTGAGCAGGGTGACTGTTTTCCTAGGGTATATAATGAACGAACAGGTTTTTCAATGAAATTTAAAAAAAATTATCAAAAGTAGCTAACTGATTCATATATTGAGATTCTTTTGCAATTTAATTATTAAGTGAATGATATTGAAATTTTAGTTTGAAGAAATCACTGTGATAATGTACGCTCATGTACAGTATTCCAATTCAGTATTCTTTTCAAACCCAACAGGTTGGTTATTGAATTCTAATCGTTTTTGTTTGTCCGCAAACATGAAAGTTTTGTTAAGTTTCTTTTATGGAATTCAAAAGAAATTTTTTCTCCTATTCTATAGCTACAAGATAATTGAAGATATAGTACCTATCTAATGAACCTAATGATGAAATAATATAGAATGTATAAATATAAACGTCCATAATCACTCGAAACAAATTCAATGCAAATACTTACATTTTTTCAACCATTTAGTACGTTTTTCTGGATCTATTGGGTCGTGGGCACAATTAGCAAATAACTCCGAATCATGTTTATGAATATCGACAATATGGTTGGAGATACTCTTAAACTTTTCGACTACTTCTTCTCCTGATTGCGATGACATGGCAGACCAGTATAGATGATTGGTTATGCTTCGTATCCATGGCGCTATGTCACCACAATCCTTTTCTTTGGAAATTTTGAGAAGTTTTTTCTTCAGACCTAATGGTAATATTATAGACAATTTAGTAAATAGTTTAATTAGTTATTGAAAACGAATGAATTTAAAGTATTAACATAATTATTGAAAAAAAATTTGGTGGTAATGTTTGATAATTACTTACTTTTGCTGACATGCCAAATATCAAAGCGATGAGAAACAGTTGGGTGATTATCGCGCATGTACTTGCGTACTGAAGAATGCCGATCAGTCACAAGGCAAGACACTTCAATATTATAGTCCTTTAATGTTTTCAAGGATCTGATTAATCCCTCTTTTTCCATTTTGGTTGCTCCATCAGTTTCATTACTCTACAGGAAATAAATTCAAATTATTGATATGAGACGGCTTCCATATATATTTTGTGTTTTCTCAAATACAATTTAAAATTTGATCACTTACTTGAAGAAGAGAAATATTAATAACTTTGTTGGTCTTGAGGTCCATGGTGACATAAGTACCATACTTGGCGCAATGTCCTGGCGAGTCTGCCCTCATGTCACCACCAATCACAATATTATTACTTCCTTTCAACTCCTCCAATAACAAAGTTTGTTGATTGGTGTAATATGTGTAAATGGATGGTAATACTACATTTTTTAAATTATTATAATGAGTTGACTTGGATATTATTGGCATCTTCATTAATTTGAATACACTTTGACTTTTTGCGTAGGGTGTTCCAGTTAAGTAAGTAGCAGATGAGAAGGCTAAATTAAGATGCGGAATATTATTCACCTTCTCTTGGTTACACCATGTTGATTTCTCTAGACAATGTGAGCACTTCAAATTAGCAGTCATGCAAGTGCCAATGAATGTTGTTATGCATTCCATCGTCCTCTGACATAATTTGCAGCGGCTCAACAACTTCAATAATATAGAAAGTTGTACCGGAACATACTCGAAAGTGGTTTCAGCTGGGGCACTGGTTTCAATTGTGTCACTTGAGAAGGATAATTTTAGATTAATAAAAATTGATAATAGTCAGAAGCTATTTATGATGATAAATAGGGTTTTTATTCAATTGGATATTATTATGTATAAAATATAGCAATATGTAGCTATAATGAAGATAGATGAAACAAAATATGACAGT
The DNA here is from genome assembly GCA_947561585.1 of Caprella mutica. Taxonomy (NCBI): domain Eukaryota; kingdom Metazoa; phylum Arthropoda; class Malacostraca; order Amphipoda; family Caprellidae; genus Caprella; species Caprella mutica. The sequence continues at coordinate 61,372 of CANNZV010002428.1, forward strand.
TAAATACATTATTCTGTTGATTATATGATATCTAACAGAAAGTACATTTAATTTAAAATTTTATTACTTACATAGAGGTGTTAGAGGGATGATAACTAGAATCTTGAGGATCTGGTATGTAGCTAGAGTCATTTAGATCTGAGTCAAACAGACAAAAATCTAATTTCCTCTTCTTGGTATATTGCAGGGGAGTAGACGTAGTGTAACTGGTAAATTTTCCTGTTCAATTAGAAATAATAAATTATAATTCAAACATATGATCAGCAAAATTTATTAGATCATAAATTTTTTCTATACTTTAGTTACCTTTTCCTACAGAACCTGGCGACATATCAAGCAAGTCTGTTTGAGTAGCTGCATCTCTCACCTGCAATATTCATTAAAATTATGTACTCATTATAATAGATTAATTTTGATTATGGTATAAAAAGATAATACCAGTGTATCACTTATTAACTAATTTATGATATTTCTATGCAATTGAAGGAATTTTCATTAGTAGAAGATTGCAGTTTTGAAAATGTTTGAAGCAAGAACATAAAGAAAGGGCTGGAGTAATTAACTTTTTATTAACAAGTGTACAATATGAACATTCATAGAATCAAATTTAACACTAACACAGGTTCAGTTATTTCAACCAATATATGAATCAAATATCAGCCTTTTGAAAGTGCTCAATTTCCTATAGCTAAAAATGTTTTAATTAAATTCCACTGTCAATTCAAGTGGAACTTCTTTTCAGTTCAATTTGGTTAACTTACAGACTTAAGATCCACAGATGCAATAGCTAGTTCAGGATGTTCCTTTGGAGAAAAATGACCTTCTTCAGTATCTCTAAGATTTGTGATATTCTGAGAGAAATAGGTGAACAATGACAGATAATATCAGACTAACACAATGTTGGAAAAAACACAAATTAGAATATGATCAAAAATTTCAAATTTACAAATAAAACAAAATATAGAATTACCTCTAAATTATTAATTGGAATTATTTAATTTTTTATATAGAGATTATCTAAAATTCATAATAACCAATTGGATTTTGACATCTCTTTCACACTCAACTGTTTCTATAAGTTCTCAAATAGAAAAATCTAATCAACTTTTGAGAGGACTTCAGGAATAATAAAATGAAAATTAAGGTTAATTTGTTAACTCACAGAATCTTGATCACCAGACGTAATGGTTATAACTGCAGATTCTTCTGACGAGGCTGCAGGTCCGTGAAGTAAAATGGAGGACTGTGGATCACCAATATTTTGACTTTCAACCTCTGCACCAGTCTAGAAATGAAATAATTTGAATAATTGTTTACTTATAATCTTAAATAAGTCTTAATAAATAATAATCATTTGCGGTATAGCTATGTAAGTTTGCTATTTTCTAGAGCTGAATTTAGCTGGTTATAGCTAGATAATAGAGTATAGAAAAAATTTCTATAGATTTACATTATAGTTCTTAAATAGTTATAGGGTGAACAAAAAATATATAATCTAGCGTTATGTTAGTTTACCTGTCCCAACACTAAGGAGAATCTTTATTTATAAAGAAACAATTATAATACCATTTTTAAATGTCAGATTGTGAAAATGTAAAAAAATTAATTTTTAGAACAGATCAACATTGTCTAAGCTAATTGTAAAGCAAGACACAATTGGTACAGCCGTACAGATGATATGATAAAAAAAAATTAACAAAATAAATTAACTAGTAGAAATTTTTCTATGAAGTAATATCTATTGTGACTAATATCTATACAAGACCAATCACTTGAAACCTATTTTTAGATCATCATATACACTGTTACTAGTGCAGCTGGCAATAAAATAATCAGAGTGATGACTGAAAGCAGTATTTAAACTGGGTGTGTTGGCAGAATAACTAATTACATAGAAACAGATCAGCTAACCTGCAGAAAAGGCTAGAAAGTATTTAGTGACATGACATCTTGATATCCATGATTCAATGGTAATAGAGAATTTAATGTAAAATGAATTTAGTTTCAGTGATGTAGCTAGGTATATACAGAGAAATAAAATTAGATATTTTTGCAGATGTTAATTTCAAAATTCATGCATAATATCTACATTTCACAACATTAAATTGAAAACAATTAAAGAAGATCAAAAATCTTCCCATAGAAATCCAAGACAAATTTGAATTATAGGTATTTTCAAGAAAATATCCAGTGTTAGGTAATGTTAATTCATTTCAAGTGGCTATAGCCTTTATTATTTAAATTTTATTGAACACACTGAACTGTGAACATTGTTTGAACACTGGATCAGTTGAATTATTATAGAATATTTTTTTTTTGACTTTTTTTAGTTGTAGCTATGAAAAATTTAGTTAATGAATAAAAAGTTGTGAGTACTTTACTTGGCAAGTTTGCTTAGTTTTCAGTATTCCTTAGTAACTTAATTCCTTCATGGAATTGATACTTTTTATATGAACATTTATAAAATTAACGAACATTCAAATAATACATAATTAAATATTCTGAATCGATTTAAAACCAATTTGGCGATTGTTTGATTTTGACTTTACTACACCTTTATTGATTCACATATCTGTCTTCAAAAATACTAGAGTTCTGCAATAATTACATATAAAAATATAGGAATTAATAAGGAAATAGTCTCCAAAATCTTGGATACGTATCTAAAAGTTGAGCGGCGCACCACTGTACATTCTATTAGATAAGTATTTTGAATACAGATTGATGATAAATGGAGTGAATTTGATAGGTAAAAGTTTTATCAGATTTATGACTGATGACTGACGGTACCTGAATCCAATGAATTTATACTACACTGTTTAATAATTTGATTGAGATGTTTAATTTGGAATAGAAAATAAAATTCATCATAGAAAACTGTAATTAAAATTTTATGGGGTAACTATTGTAAACTTTCAGTCTGAGGTTCAAATAAAAACTAATTAGTTAGCCGTTAGGTAGATGTATCGGGGGGCGTGCCGCCCCCCGTACCCCCCTGCCAGGTCAATAAACAATCATGAAGTGTGCAGAACAACAAACTAGCGGATACAACAAACTTCATAACAGTTATTTACTTTGAGATCATTAATAGAAAGTACAGTGGTGCGCCGCTCAGCTTTTAGATACTGTTGAAATCTTGCAAATATTAGTTTTCCTCAAAGAAAGTCTCCTCTAAATTCTTTGGCGAAATAGACACTCAGACTGAGTGTAATAAAGCATGTCCAATCTCGCCATTTTAATGGCGAGTTTGTGACAGTTATTTCAAGCCCTTCAATTGCAAATGGCGAGTTTTATCTATTTATCTCCTATGCTACAATTTTATTTTGGAGAGAAATAATGATAATTTGATCATTTTGAAGAGAATTTGTTGAATTTTGGAGAGAGCTGGAGAGACAAATGGTGAGTTTGTGAGACATACTATTTCACCGGGCGGGCGGGGCCGGGGCGCGCCCACCGCCGCCGGGCGGGCCGGGCCCGGCCCGCCGTCACACCCTTTGCAGACTGGAAGCAAAATATGTTACTAAATTTAATATCCAAGACTACAGATTACAGAATAGAGCCCAGTAATTTAAAATTACTCAACAAGTAAATAATAAGAGTTAGTGGATATTCAAAAATAGCCATGCCAAATCTTCAATCATGGTATTAAATTAATCATTATCAATCTCTCTCTTCTAATTAACTTATTGGTATGTATGGTCTACCTAGTTAACTTCCTACTAGTAACTACTCCCTAGGTACTAGAATCTAGTGACTAGACTACTACTACATGTGCATAAATGGAAAATAGAAGTGGAGTCTAGATTCTTTGGGTAGGTATCCAGTTAGGTAAATAACCTACCTTTGCAGTGACCCCAGTTTGGAAAGTGTGCCCAATCACTCCCCAGATATTTTATTTTTGAGGGAATTTCTCACAAATGATTTTCAAACTACTCTCAAAAATCTCAAAAAAAACTCTCCAATAATTACATTTAGCTATTAGCTATGATGTAAACATAAGAATTAATTAGAAAATTGTTGCCAAATAATTCAAGAGGCCAATTTCAAGGTCTCAAACTAACAAATTCATTCATCTTTTCCATACTGACAGAACAGTTAACACCAGAAATTTCTTTATTTTGCATTTACTTTATATTTGAATCTTGTTTCAAATAGTAGAATTATTATATTTATCCAGAGACAATGTCACAATTGTGCCTGTGGCCTTGGAATTGGCCATCTGAATTGTCTGGAATTACTGGATATCTAGACTAGGCCTACCTATTTTTCCAATATATTTATATCTAAATAATTAGCTACTACCTAGGCTACTACCTATATAGTACTAGGGGCAGGAAAGGTAGGTAAATTGCATTACTTTAACTAACTGTAGGCTGTAGGCCTGTGGCTACTAACCTCAGTATTAGTAACACTAATACGGTAATACCTAACCATCATTGCTTAATTTGCTTTGAAGCACTTGTGAAATAAATAGAATCTACAACCCATTGAGCTTCTTTTGATTAAATTTAAAATTTTGATATACCTAGTTAGCTACAGCAGCTTAATATAAATTAGTTTAAGCATGTTTTAACTTTTAAAGACATTCTTTCGCAATTAGAAACTAAAAGCCAAAAGGCTTCAATTTACCAAATTACCACCTGTGTGACCGGGACCCTAGGTAGACTGTAGGTTACCATAGCTAGCCTCAAGTCATAGGTAGGTAGGCAAGGTAGGTAGCCAAAGCCTGGTAGGACCGTACTCTGTAGGTATAAACCGTATAATTAGGAACCTAGGTCTAGGTGACCTAGCTACTACGGTAATACCTAGGTATATCCTATATGTTATGAAGCCAAAGCTTCTTACTTCAGAAAATTACCTACCTACCTGAAATTGTAAATTATGGAATACAAGGTAGGTACTAGATACGGACTTACCCATAGAGACAGATTCAAAGAATCAACCCCTACAGTAGGAAATGCATGAGGCTTCAATATTAATCGACGATCCTGTCCACTGACGAAATACTTAAAGTTACAAAAATCATCCGGTTTGAAATGGAGACAACATACTTTCCAATTTTTCTTAGGAGATTTAATTGAAGTTTGTTTGTGTGAGTCTCCAATAAAGTCAAGCCATTTTTGTCTCACCCCAATAGTATCACTTTTATCCATAGGCACCCTATGAAATATTAATCTTGTTTTCATTTGCACAGAGCCTGAGGGGCAGTTTCTTATTACGCATTTTCTAATTAATGACATTTTGTAATACCTAATTTAATGTTCTAAAGTATTTTTCAGTCTCAAAAACGGTGATATTTTAATCTTCGGCTTATTGATATACCTAACTAAACTTGTTCAAACTTGTTTACTTCTGCAGAACGATCGCCAATAACAAAAATTCCACAAAGCTTGTGCTATTTGACACCAGGTGGCGCATTCCTAATTTTAATTAAATATTATTTTCTTAAATAGATTTTTCCCAGATGAACAAAGTATGTCATAATACATAATTAATTATGCTGATTCCAATAAAACACATTTAAGTTAATGTTTGATTTTACCTGCACCCCCCCTTTAACAATATTTGCGACTTAACGATATTTGCGACTTAACGATATTTGCGACTTAACGATATTTGCGACTTAACAATATTTGCGACTTAACAATATTTGCGACTTAACAATATTTGCGACTTAACAATATTTGCGACTTACCTATTTTTGTGAGACTTACCTATTTTTGTGAGACTTACCTATTTTTGTGAGACTTACCTATTTTTGTGAGACTTACCTATTTTTGTGAGACTTACCTATTTTTGTGAGACTTACCTATTTTTGTGAGACTTACCTATTTTTTGTGAGACTTACCTATTTTTTGTGAGACTTACCTATTTTTGTGAGACTTACCTATTTTTGTGAGACTTACCTATTTTTGTGAGACTCACCTATTTTTGTGAGACTTACCTATTTTTGTGAGACTTACCTATTTTTGTGAGACTTACCTATTTTTGTGAGACTTACCTATTTTTGTGAGACTTACCTATTTTTGTGAGACTTACCTATTTTTGTGAGACTTACCTATTTTTGTGAGACTTACCTATTTTTGTGAGACTTACCTATTTTTGTGAGACTTACCTATTTTTGTGAGACTTACCTATTTTTGTGAGACTTACCTATTTTTGTGAGACTTACCTATTTTTGTGAGACTTACCTATTTTTGTGAGACTTACTAGATTTGAGAGAGATAGAAAGAATATTTATATATCATGTAAATATCTTTTTGTGCATACGTATTGAAGTTATTGTTGGGTATATACATATATATATTGAATAAAAGAAACTATGAATGAATGTCTGTGTTGTCATTTCCCCGTGATAGTTTCTGAGAGATCCGGTAAACTTCTGAATAAAAAAAAAATCTAGTTTAGCTATCTTAGTTTTCTTGTGTGGTCAAACTCTCCCATAAACCACTAAATGAATGGTGCCCAGACCAGGGATTCTCTCAGAATAGCTATCGCTGGTGATTTGACTAGTTTTCAGGATTTTCATTGATTCAGTTATGGCCAAAAATCATAATCTAGGTGTATTTAGCAACCCCTTGTTGGATGTGTCTCCCATTTTGGAGGGACACAATGCGCCCATTGAAACTGCCACCAATTGGATAAAAATTGGAAGAGCCTTTGTAGAGGGCGTTAGTGATAAACCTCGTGTTTTGGTCGAGAATAAAGATACCGGCACAATCCCGAAGAGTACGTTTGGACTACCCGAACCCCGGAGTAGCAGTGGGTATGGGGTACAGGATGGCTTAGGAATGAATATAACTAACATGAACCCTTTATTGGCTGCGACGCTCATTGACACGGCTCTAAATATTGTTTATTTACTAAAACAATTCAGAGATCCTGAAGTACGTTGTGCGTTCTTAAAAGGAAAGATTGCGTCCCCTTGCACTGATGACTACCTTCGCTCAATTGACGATGTATATTCTGTGGTGTGTGCGGATATGAGTGACGAAAAACCTAGCCAGCGTAGTGTTCTTCTAACTAATGTACTTTTGAATACATACGGAGAACCAACTGGTGTTCATGGTGAGTATTTTTCTGTCCGTATGGCAAACACAAAGTGGGATAAGTACTTGCAGACCATTTGCTCAAGCCACTTCTGGAGTACAAAGATGGACGCTGATAACCAAGTGTATGCCAGAAAAGAGTTTAGAAGAGACCCTACCCAGAAGGAGGATGCGGAACAAACTCAGTTTGTTAACCTGAGTAAACACAAACATAAATCGTTCAAGAGTTCTTGCAATCCAAAATCGAGGAATAGAACTCAAAACCCCTCCAGTGATTCGGATGTCAGTGATGCTGTGCCAGTCAATAAAAGCAAAAGGGATCCTCAAACCTCGTCAGACAGTGAATCAAGAGTATCTAGAGTGTCATCTCGCTATCGGCCATCTACAGAGAAACGAGATTAGGGGGGGGGACGCAAACTCGTTGATTAGTGCATTGCAATCCCTAGGACGCCAACGAGATGTCGTTCCACCTTCTATTTATGATGGAAAGGGATCTGATAGTTTAATGCAATTTCTTGATGAATTTGAGGAATATTTTAGTAGGCAGTTTACTGGTACAGACAAACAATGCGCTAAACACTTGAGGAAGTTTCTCCAAGGCCCCTCTAAGAAGATGTATGATGCGATAGATGGAGATCAAAGAAGATTCTCTGACGTTAAGAGAAAATTGATTGAGTGGGATAAAAGTCAGAGATCTCACACTTTGGACAAAACAGAAAGAAGATGGGACATAATAAAGATGGAAGCGGATGAAACGCTGATGATATATGCATTGAGGCTGGAACGGTTGGCTGGAAAGCTGTATAAATCCAGGTAAGAACGTGAGCGCCAGTTGATAAAGAAAACCATGAAAACTGTCCCGATGGGATTTAGGGAGGTTCTAATTAGGCACGATCGTGATCTTCCTGCATCCGGAAATGTGCTTAATTGGGATTACGTGAAGCGTTTAGCAGCAGGACACGACAGACACTCGATGGTGATTCAAGAATGCATCGGTGATGCTTATGATTCTCCAGTCGAAGTTTTCTTTAGCCGACCCGAAGTGGCAAAGGTAGTGTCAGATGATATGTATAGAAGAGACCTTGCGGTCAGAAGCAGTAACGAGATTGTAAGAAATGGCGAAAGTCCTCCGCAAAAGGTCTATTACAACAAACAACGTCCGTCAAGTCCAAGAAATACAACGGGAAATTTCATATGCCACTGGTGTGGTAAAAACGGACACACGGAAGATAGATGCTGGCTGAAAGCAGGCTGTTGTCTAATTTGTGGAGATGCTGGACATCAAAAAGACGAATGTTCTAGATATGAAGAAAGAGAGCTGCGAGATTTTTCACCCACGTGTTCAGCTTGTGGTGGCAATCACCTTGGAAGAGACTGCCCTCGCATATCGTCAAACTGTTAAGCTCTGAAATTTTGGGCCAAATTTCAGAGCGAGACAACAGAGGCTCCATAAGTGAACCAAATGGACAAATGTTGACAGAAGAATTCATGGATCATGGTTTTTCTGAGGGGGAAGATGAAGCACCAACTAGAAATACAGAACTTTCGGATTCAGGGATGGTTGGTGGTATCAGTGCCCATCAATCGGAAGTTCAGATTGATTTAGTCGTAAGAGACGATCCACGATTAATCGTCCCAATTATTATAGAGTCTGTACTCTCAGAAGCTCTAATCGATACAGGTGCAACTCAGAACGTGGTCAATGACCAGTGGATTGGGAAGCATGGTATAAATTCAGAGTCTATTGAACCAATTAGGTTGCGAACCTTTGGCGTAGATGATCGAGTAGAAGCAGCTGGAGTCGTGACATTGGCAGTGAAACCTTGTAAATTTTTGATAGTCGACAGTGAGAGACTTTTAGACATTCCCTTTGTACTCTCAGAAGATTTCTTAAAGATTAATTCTTTGTCTGTGGTTGCTAATCCAGGAATAGTGAAACAGAAGTCCGAATCGGGGAGATTATAATCTGGTGTAAGGATGCTAACGTCTCCTGTTCCGTACATTATCGTAAAGTTCACTGCGTGGCTTGTGATCCTATTAACGTAGATCCGGGCAAGAGTAAACGGATACACGTCTCGTGGATTGGAGAAAAACATGATTCATGCCAGTCTTTGTATTTACTGGAAGGAGTAGATAATAGTCCGATAGACGTCATTCAAGGAATCTGCGACAAGGTTGAGAGTATTCTCGTTGTGAATAGGGGCAGTCAAATTAAAAGGACTAAAAGAGGAGATGTTGTAGCTTACGTTTCGTCCGTAGATAGCGTGCCTGATAATAAAGTGAAACAGATTGGAGTAACCGCCTTAGATTACCAGCCCGACTGTTCCAACAGCGAGAAAGCACAGATTGCAGACCTTGTTGAATTGGACCATTTGAACCCCGATAATAGCACAAGAGTATTGGACATGTTGAATGGTGTTTCGGATGTGTTCAGTGGTGGAGATTCCGACATGGGAGTTTTGAATGTTGAACCATACCGTATTGAATTGTTGGATTATACCCCAATCTACCAGAAACCACGAAGATTTAACCATAACATCACTGAACAAGTCCGCAGCCAGTGCGATGAACTGCAGTTGCTTGACATAATTGAGCCAAGCTGTTCTTCTTGGTCATCACCCATCGTGCCAATCATAAAGAAGGATGGGACATTACGCTTATGTATCGACTACCGAAAGTTGAACCTTGTTACTAAGCCTGATAGGCATCCAGTGCCGAATCTGATAGATTCAGTATACAGTCACCATGGTGTCAAGTATTTCACCTGCTTAGACCTTGTGAGGGGGTATTATCAGCTTCCATTGAGTGCGGAGTCTCGGGGGATAACTGCTTTTTCTACCCCTGACGGCTTGTTTCAGTTCTTGCGACTCCCATTTGGTTTGCGTAATGCCCCTGCGTGTTTCCAGCGAGCGATGCAGATGGTGACTAGTGAATTTCCAAAAGATAGAGTAATTGTATATATTGATGATGTTCTTATTATGAGCAAATCCTTTGAGGAACACTTGGAACTGGTTAATAAAGTACTGTATACTTTGTCTTCTTATGGTCTTAAAATAAAACCATCCAAGTGTAGTTGGTTCAAGAATGAAGTCGATTATTTAGGTCATGTTGTTGGTACCGATGGGATTAGAAAATCTCCAAAATATGTGGAAAAAGTACAGTCATTTCCGAAACCAGAAACCATAGGCGAATTACGTCAGTTTCTGGGATTGGCAAACTTCCAGCGGAAATTTGTTCCAAATTTCTCAATAATTCAAAAACCACTCAGCGAGAAAACCACTGGTAGAAAAAGGAAGTTACTGACATGGACTGATGACATGGAAAAATCTTTTGACAAGTTGAAGACTATGATTTGCGAAGATGTCAGCCTGGCTTTTCCAGACTATGGCCCGAATTCTCACCCATTACAGTTATTTGTAGACGCATCAGGATATGGAGCAGGTGCTTGCCTGACGCAGTATCAGGGTGAATGCCAAAGGATAATTGCCTATTCTTCTAAAACCTTTTCGTCTACTGAATAAGGATATTCTACCATCGAGAGGGAGCTTGCTGCTATCCGTTGGGCCGTGAAATCATTGAGGCCATTTTTATTGGGATCTCCAGTGCACATTTATACTGATCATCAGCCATTGATATATTTGCATAATATGCAAATCTTAGATAGCAGGTTGGCAAGGACATTGGAAGATCTAGCCTGTTTCGATTATCAGATCATATATTTTCCGGGTAAGGAGAATGTAGTGGCAGATCTTCTTTCCAGAATTGGTAGCGCCCCTAAAGTTCCACCATCAATGGAGGAAGATGCAAATGATCTACCGGTCGGTATTACCCAAATGACTGCCGTGGATGCGGTGATTCGCTATTTTCTAGTTTGCAAATCATATCTGAGCGTGTTAGTGGACTTCTTACAGATTGCTGCAGTTCCTCTTTGATTTTGCGACGGCTGTTGGTTGGAGATTTATTGAATCATTCTGATGTATATAATATTAAATTGAATAGAGATAGCCGGAAAAGACTAAAATTAATGGAGTATCCTGGGCAGTTACCGAGTTTGGATGTACTGCAAGTGTTTTGTAGACACTTTGGTTGCCACGTACTGGTTCATTTTGGAAAGAGAAACTCTGTATGGTTTTTACCTCCTGGACAAGAGGGAAACATACTGCCTATTGTGCATTTGCAATGTTTAGCAGGGGTTCATTTTAATCCTGCTGTGGCACAAGGAACCTATGTTCCTCCTTTATTTCCTGATACTAGAAAAGAGTCTAACCATACTACCAACACGACGCTTGATGAACAACCTTTTGATGATGAGGATACTCAATCTGTTCCACTTCAGATGAGCGCTACCGTAGATTTTTGGTGCCCTCAACATCCGAGAATGCATCAAGCATGTTTACCCATGACCCTTTTTGATAGGCAAATCTGTATACTTCTAGACACTGGATCGCAGATAAGTTGCATCAACTATGGATTATTACGGACGATTGGAATTCCATTTGAACAAAGTCATAACATTTCTATTAGCGGTTTAGGTAGTTCGATCTCACAGGTCATTGGTACAGTGGTCATACCGATCCATTTGGCTGGGATGAATAGAAAGTTGGATGCTAAACTTTACGTAGTAGAAGATGGCACTTTCCCAGCTTGTATTATAATGGGAATGGACCTGTTGAAGGATTATTCGGTAACTATGTGTTACGGCAGTGGGACATACAGTGTGCAGGGAGGAGATCCTGTTTGGTTCTTGGAAATTGTAAGCGATCTGATCCAACGTTCTGCGATCCTCATATTGGAGTGTGTGTTTCCTCCTAAAGCACGTGTGGCGTGTATCGGAGATGCTCGAAGCTTCTTGAGTTTTCAAGTAAGCAGAGACGAAGAAGGAAATCCAGTTGGGTTTTTCGCGGTTGATAGACTTGGAACAGGTTGAAAGGCTTCAACATAACTGCCCCGATCTGATGCAGCTGAGGAATGCCATAATATATAATCAGCAACCATGGCCCGGAAAATTTTCTAGATACAAGAGCGACTTGATGGTTGTAGATGATCTATTGGTGTATAAGAAAGAGGCAGGGGTTTCTTATCTTGTGGATGAACAGTTGATGATCGAAATAGTATTAGTTGTTCATTACGAAATGTCTCATATCGGCCGGCAGAAGTTGGTAAATTTGGTGAAGCAACACGTGTGGCACCCGACTCTTCTGAAGGTTGCAAGTGATGTAACTTCAACCTGTGATGTTTGTCAAAGAATGAAGGTCTCTATGACAATTTCTCCACCAATAATTAAAATCCAAACTAGTAGACCTTTCCAGTTGGTTGCTGTGGATTTGGTAATGCTGCCTCATCTTGGTCCATATATTGGATGTCTGGTCGCAATTGATCACCATACCAAGTGGTTGGCTGTTGCTCCAATTTGCAGAAAGACGGGTGACCATATTGCATCGCAATTTGAGAAGAGGATATTGCCTTGTTGTATTAGATGTCCAGAAAAAGTTCTATCGGACAATGGGGGCGAATTTAAGAGTCAGGTCTTTAATGATATGTTGTCAAAATATGGTATAATCCACGTATATACTACAGCTAATAAACCAAGTTCAAATGGACTCGTTGAAAGAGCCAACAGGACGTTAATCGAACTTTTGAGAATTGAAGAAAGATGTAATGGGAAATGGACTGATGTTCTTACTAAAGTCGTGCTTATCCACAATGGGACCTTCCAGGTGTCCATTGGTGAATCCCCAGCGAATATAATTTTGAAGAGACAGCATTTCGACCAAGATAGGATTGTAGCTGGCGATCAAGTGGAAGCCTGGAGAGAAGGTAACTCATCATTCTTCTCTTATCAAGTAGGCCAAGAGGTGCTTAAAAAGATGATTAAGCGGGGTAATGAAACTTCGGAGAAATTCAGAGAGAGATTTGAAGGTGTATTTAAGATAGAAGTGGTGAATGAGAATGGAGTTACTTATCAGATAAGACATATCGTAAACAAAACAATGCTAAAAGTACACCATTCTCAATTGAGAATATATCATCGTCCTCCGCATTACATTTCTGATCATCCATATTTTTCCATCAGGAAAACACCATTGGAGGAAGGGGTGATTGAAACTGAAAGGGACATCACTGATCCCCAGCTAACCAAAAGCTGTTTGTCCCACGTCTTAAGACGTCTGATACCCCTCGCTATAGAGGGATTTAAGACGTGGGACAAGACGTGGGGCGGGGGACATCAGACGTCTTGCAGACGTCTAACCCTCTTCATTTGCACAGGGGTCCCCCTCTGCAAGACGTCTGATCCCACGTCTTGTCCCCCTCTGACAGAGGGGGACATCCACCTGTCCCACGTCTTACCCCACTCCGTTTTCAAGACGTGGGACCCACGTGGGACAGAGTGTGGATGTCCCTCGCTATAGAGGGATTCAAGACGTGGGACCCACGTGGGACAGAGTGCGGATGTCCCTCGCTATAGAGGGAAGAGGGAAATAAGACGTGGGACCCACGTGGGACAGAGTGAGTATTCAAGACGTGGGACAGAGTGGGAATATCCCCCTCTGCAAGACGTGGGACAGAGTGTGGATGTCCCCCTCTGCAAGACGTGGGACAGAGTGCGGATGTCCCCCTCTGCAAGACGTGGGACAGAGTGCGAATGTCCCCCTCTGCAAGACGTGGGACAGAGTGCGGATGTCCCCCTCTGCAAGACGTGGGACAGAGTGCGGATGTCCCCCTCTGCAAGACGTGGGACAGAGTGTGGATGTCCCCCTCTGCAAGGGGGACATATCTCTCTTTTGGCTCAAACTACTTCGGTTAATTGGGGTATATATATGTATAAGAAATAAAAAAAGATCATACTAATTATTATTGCAATTTCTAACCATATTGCATATAGTGTATATGTACATTTGACTGTATATCATTTATTTTAATATTACATATTGTTATATACAAATTAAATGGGAAGAAATGGAGAAAGAATTGTAGTGGTCATCTCGGGAATCGAACTCAGGACTCTAGTGTGATGTACTATTGAAGCCTGCGTCTCTACCTCTCAGCCATCCTGGACATGGTAGAAGTAGTATTAAAATGATCTTTATCCAACTTGATTACTTGCGTGCTTCTTAAAATTATTTTAAATAATTATAATTTAATATTCTACATTTTGGTATCTTTTATTTTTTAATGTAAATGATAAGAACGTGTATAAAGTTATTTATTAATATTTGTAATGATAATGTTAATTAATGTTATTAACTACCTAATTACCTTTAACTGTTAATTAATATTACCTATAGTTACCTTCTGGTGATATCACTACCTTATACCTATCTAGTTACTTACTAGAGTTGTTTATAACTACCTAGTAACCTACAAGTGATAACCACCAACTGTACCTACTGGTGGTTATCACTACTTGCCTATTACGTAGTATTTATCAGTACCTACTTAGTTACCTACATTACTGTTTGTCAATACCTACCTAATTACCTACTGGTGTTTATCAATGCCTACCTAGTTGCCTACATCTGCTTATCAATACCTAATTAGTTACCTTCTTGTGTTTAACATTGCCTACCTAGTGGCCTACAACTGTATATAAAAACCAATAGGTATAGGTCCTAGTTAAATACTATAGCTAGTATTCATCAATACCTACCTAGTTACCAACAACTGTTTGTCAATGCCTACCTAGTTATCTACTAGTGTTTATCAATGCTTATCTAGTTACCTATAACTGTTTGAAAATACCTACCTAGATACCTACCAGTACCAATACCTACCTACCTAGTATACCTACTAGGTAGTGTTCATCAATCCGTACCTACTTACCTACTACCTAGTATTATTCATCAATGCCTACCTAGATAGTTGATACCTACATCTGTTTATGAATACCTACCTAGTTATGATACGTAAATAAAGCTTGAGATAGATATACCTTTTTGGTATAACTTTTTCCCGCGTAAAACAGACGAGGGACAGAGAGGGACATCCCGCGTGGGACAGACGTGGGACAGAGAGGGATATCCCGCGTGGGACAGAGAGGGACATCCCACGTGGGACAGACGTGGGACAGAGAGGGACATCCCGCGTGGGACAGAGAGGGACATCCCGCGTGGGACAGACGTGGGACAGAGAGGGACATCCAACGTACTTTTTCCCGCGTAAAACAGACGAGGGACAGAGAGGGACATCCCGCGTGGGACAGACGTGGGACAGAGAGGGACATCCCGCGTGGGACAGAGAGGGACATCCCACGTGGGACAGACGTGGGACAGAGAGGGATATCCAAGGTGGGACAGAGAGGGACATCCCACGTGGGACAGACGTGGGACAGAGAGGGACATCCCGCGTGGGACAGAGAGGGATATCCCACGTGGGACAGACGTGGGACAGAGAGGGACATCCCGCGTGGGACAGAGAGGGACATCCTGCGTGGGACAGAGAGGGACATCCCACGTGGGACAGACGTGGGACAGAGAGGGACATCCCGCGTGGGACAGAGAGGGACATCCCGCGTTGGAAAGACGTGGGATGTGAGTGGGATTTAAGACGTGGGACAGACGAGGGACATCCCGCTCATGTAAGACGTGGGACGTGAGTGGGATTTCAGACGTTGGAAAGACGTGGGAATTCAGACGTCTGCAGACGTCTGAAATCCCCTGTCCCTCTCTGTCCCTCGCTAGCGAGGGATGTCCCCCTCTGTCCCACGCGGGACAGAGAGGATATGGTTAGCTGGGTGAGTTAGTACTTCCTCTTTGTTCGGTACCACTGTCAGACTCATCGGGGTCTCTCTCGGGTTCATCTACAGAGTCTGAATCTAGTATTGGTAACTCCACTGATAACGACAAAGAAAATGAAATGAGTAGTAGAGGGCGATGGTCAGTCAAACGGTCAACATGTGCAAGTTCTCTTGGTACGAGTCTGGTAGGTGATAATGGCTGTCCGATGGAATCAAATGAATCCTATATGGCTGATTCGGATGTCCCAGATATTGAAATACCCGGTATATCCGTTGCAGATTTTATTGATTTTTCTACGGGCGGTTCCTTTTCGGAGGAAATTGATGGTCGTAACCGAACTAGCAATTACGATTGGAATAATCTATTGGAAGCTGATCAGCGGTTTGGTGGTGATGATATGCTTGGAAATTGGACAACTGATAGACCTCGGTTGCAGGATGTAGAGGACTGGGATATGCACCTGCCAAGTCACTCTGACATGACTAGGGAATCAATCCAGGCTATTAAAGATCGTTGCTATAACATACTTGATGCAGGTCTTAAGGGATTACACTCCACAGGCAGTATATTAAAGCTTGCCCTCGATTTAAGCACGTCCCTGTCGCATGATGAAGATAGAACCTTTACATCAACTGTGTCCAAAGTTATTGACAAGCTAGAGGAATTGGAAGAGATCGTCGTACGTTTGAATGATGAAAGAGTAGATTCTACCATTGATTCTTCACCTTCATGTTATTTAGGTGAAGCAATCACCCCACCTTTACCTGTTCCGAAGAAACTTGTACGTATAACTGCCGTATCCGATGACGATGTTTCTTCCCAAACTAGTAGGATAATTCAAACGCGGTCAAGAGGGTCACCAGATCATTTTCCCAACGTCCAAACTCGAACCCTTGAATATAAGAAAAGGAAATAAGATGCAAGTAGTCTTCCCAATTGAAGGACGGATGTATGTGTAAATATTTTGAAATTTAACCATGTTTTCTCTTCTCTTTTGGGTGCATCACTCTCGACTGATCATCCGATCAACAGGATAAATGTATCTCTTGGTGGGGAGGAATGCAGTGGCGTGAATTGAAAGTCTACATTCATTCTGTTGATTTTTAATTGTTCCTCAACAGGTGATGCTGGATGAAAACTTTTCCCATAAATATTTCTCTATAACTCTGATCAGCTATTTTAAAGAATTAGTTTTATTTATAGTTTTTCCAGTGTTCGTTTAATAGGTTTTTTTTTCTATATTGATTGAAAGGTTTATTTAGTGTGCTAGTGCGGGGAAATGGTTGAGGGTAAATTATTGGTTCAATATACAAGAATCAAGTAGGGATAGATTGCGGGTTGGTTTGGATCATAGGGGAATTTGAATTCATATATATACGATTTATGAAAGTTAAGTTAACAATAAGGTGAACCACCACTTTGTTCCTACCCTAGTTTTTCATAATTCAAATAAATTACCGTATTCTTCATTTTAAAACTTAATCATTCATTTAATCTTTCACTTAATCATTCATTTAATCTTTCACTAATTCTTAATTCAATCTTGCGCTACATTTACCATTTAATCTTGCAATTGCCTCATTTTTTTCGTTAAATAATGCAAATTATTATCTTTATATACTTAAATATAACAAAACACTACTTGATTGTTTTTGTTCAATGTAGTATCTAAGTGTTCATTGTCCCTTCTGCTTCAGATTATTTTTAAAATTCACAAAAACGTACTAACATTAACCCTATGCGGATTGAGACGTAGGAGTTGGTAATTTAAGGCTTTCAAGATAACTAACTTCACTATTGTTCTGGAACACTAGCTTCACTAGCGTTCTGGAACTAGCTTCACTAGCGTTCTGGAACTAGCTTCACTAGCGTTCTGGAACTAACTTCACTAGCGTTCTGGAACTAACTTCACTAGCGTTCTGGAACTAACTTCACTAGCGTTCTGGAACTAACTTCACTAGCGTTCTGGAACTAACTTCACTAGTGTTCTGGAACTAACTACACTAGCGTTCTGGAACTAACTTCACTAGCGTTCTGGAACTAACTTCACTAGCGTTCTGGAACTAACTTCACTAGCGTTCTGGAACTAACTTCACTAGCGTTCTGGAACTAACTTCACTAGCGTTCTGGAACTAACTTCACTAGCGTTCTGGAACTAACTTCACTAGCGTTCTGGAACTAACTTCACTAGCGTTCTGGAATTAACTTCACTAGCGTTCTGGAATTAACTTCACTAGCGTTCTGGAATTGATTTCATTAGCATGCTGAACTAACTTCACTAGCGGTCTGAACTAACTTCACTAGCGGTCTGAACTAACTTCACTAGCGTTCTGGAACTAACTTCACTAGCGTTCTGGAACTAACTTCACTAGCGTTCTGGAACTAACTTCACTAGCGTTCTGGAACTAACTTCACTAGCGTTCTGGAACTAACTTCACTAGCGTTCTGGAACTAACTTCACTAGCGTTCTGAACTAACTTCACTAGCGTTCTGAACTAACTTCACTAGCGTTCTGAACTAACTTCACTAGCGTTCTGAACTAACTTCACTAGCGTTCTGAACTAACTTCACTAGCGTTCTGGAACTAACTTCACTAGCGTTCTGAACTAACTTCACTAGCGTTCTGAACTAACTTCACTAGCATTCTGAACTAACTTCACTAGCGTTCTGAACTAACTTCACTAGCGTTCTGAACTAACTTCACTAGCGTTCTGAACTAACTTCACTAGCGTTCTGAACTAACTTCACTAGCGTTCTGAACTAACTTCACTAGCGTTCTGAACTAACTTCACTAGCGTTCTGAACTAACTTCACTAGCGTTCTGAACTAACTTCACTAGCGTTCTGAACTAACTTCACTAGCGTTCTGAACAAACTTCACTAGCGTTCTGAACAAACTTCACTAGCGTTCTGAACTAACTTCACTTGCGTTCTGAACTAACTTCACTAGCGTTCTGAACAAAGTTTAGAACATAACGGTATTTGGAATATAACCCTATATTTATTTGCGACTTACCTATATTTGCGACTTACCTATATTTGCGACTTACCTATATTTGCGACTTACCTATATTTGCAACTTAACAATATTTGCGACTTAGCAATATTTGCGACTTAACAATATTTGCGACTTAACAATATTTGCGACTTAACAATATTTGCGACTTAACAATATTTGCGACTTAACAATATTTGCGACTTAACAATATTTGCGACTTAACAATATTTGCGACTTAACGATATTTGCGACTTAACAATATTTGCGACTTAACAATATTTGCGACTTAACAATATTTGCGACTTAACAATATTTGCGACTTAACAATATTTGCGACTTAACAATATTTGCGACTTAACAATATTTGCGACTTGCCTATTTTTGTGAGACTTGCCTATTTTTGTGAGACTTGCCTATTTTTGTGAGACTTGCCTATTTTTGTGAGACTTGCCTATTTTTGTGAGACTTGCCTATTTTTGTGAGACTTGCCTATTTTTGTGAGACTTGCCTATTTTTGTGAGACTTGCCTATTTTTGTGAGACTTGCCTATTTTTGTGAGACTTGCCTATTTTTGTGAGACTTGCCTATTTTTGTGAGACTTGCCTATTTTTGTGAGACTTGCCTATTTTTGTGAGACTTGCCTATTTTTGTGAGACTTGCCTATTTTTGTGAGACTTGCCTATTTTTGTGAGACTTGCCTATTTTTGTGAGACTTGCCTATTTTTGTGAGACTTGCCTATTTTTGTGAGACTTGCCTATTTTTGTGAGACTTGCCTATTTTTGTGAGACTTGCCTATTTTTGTGAGACTTGCCTATTTTTGTGAGACTTGCCTATTTTTGTGAGACTTGCCTATTTTTGTGAGACTTGCCTATTTTTGTGAGACTTGCCTATTTTTGTGAGACTTGCCTATTTTTGTGAGACTTGCCTATTTTTGTGAGACTTGCCTATTTTTGTGAGACTTGCCTATTTTTGTGAGACTTGCCTATTTTTGTGAGACTTGCCTATTTTTGTGAGACTTGCCTATTTTTGTGAGACTTGCCTATTTTTGTGAGACTTGCCTATTTTTGTGAGACTTGCCTATTTTTGTGAGACTTGCCTATTTTTGTGAGACTTGCCTATTTTTGTGAGACTTGCCTATTTTTGTGAGACTTGCCTATTTTTGTGAGACTTGCCTATTTTTGTGAGACTTGCCTATTTTTGTGAGACTTGCCTATTTTTGTGAGACTTGCCTATTTTTGTGAGACTTGCCTATTTTTGTGAGACTTGCCTATTTTTGTGAGACTTGCCTATTTTTGTGAGACTTGCCTATTTTTGTGAGACTTGCCTATTTTTGTGAGACTTGCCTATTTTTGTGAGACTTGCCTATTTTTGTGAGACTTGCCTATTTTTGTGAGACTTGCCTATTTTTGTGAGACTTGCCTATTTTTGTGAGACTTGCCTATTTTTGTGAGACTTGCCTATTTTTGTGAGACTTGCCTATTTTTGTGAGACTTGCCTATTTTTGTGAGACTTGCCTATTTTTGTGAGACTTGCCTATTTTTGTGAGACTTGCCTATTTTTGTGAGACTTGCCTATTTTTGTGAGACTTGCCTATTTTTGTGAGACTTGCCTATTTTTGTGAGACTTGCCTATTTTTGTGAGACTTGCCTATTTTTGTGAGACTTGCCTATTTTTGTGAGACTTGCCTATTTATGTGAGACTTGCCTATTTATGTGAGACTTGCCTATTTTTGTGAGACTTGCCTATTTTTGTGAGACTTGCCTATTTTTGTGAGACTTGCCTATTTTTGTGAGACTTGCCTATTTTTGTGAGACTTGCCTATTTATGTGAGACTTGCCTATTTATGTGAGACTTGCCTATTTATGTGAGTTTTGCCTATTTATGTGAGTTTTGCCTATTTATGTGAGTTTTGCCTATTTATGTGAGTTTTGCCTATTTATGTGAGTTTTGCCTATTTATGTGAGTTTTGCCTATTTATGTGAGTTTTGCCTATTTATGTGAGACTTGCCTATTTATGTGAGACTTGCCTATTTATGTGAGACTTGCCTATTTATGTGAGACTTGCCTATTTATGTGAGACTTGCCTATTTATGTGAGACTTGCCTATTTATGTGAGACTTGCCTATTTATGTGAGACTTGCCTATTTATGTGAGACTTGCCTATTTATGTGAGACTTGCCTATTTATGTGAGACTTGCCTATATTTATGTGAGACTTGCCTATATTTATGTGAGACTTGCCTATATTTATGTGAGACTTGCCTATATTTATGTGAGACTTGCCTATATTTATGTGAGACTTGCCTATATTTATGTGAGACTTGCCTATATTTATGTGAGACTTGCCTATATTTATGTGAGACTTGCCTATATTTATGTGAGACTTGCCTATATTTATGTGAGACTTGCCTATATTTATGTGAGACTTGCCTATATTTATGTGAGACTTGCCTATATTTATGTGAGACTTGCCTATATTTATGTGAGACTTGCCTATATTTATGTGAGACTTGCCTATATTTATGTGAGACTTGCCTATATTTATGTGAGACTTGCCTATATTTATGTGAGACTTGCCTATATTTATGTGAGACTTGCCTATATTTATGTGAGACTTGCCTATATTTATGTGAGACTTGCCTATATTTATGTGAGACTTGCCTATATTTATGTGAGACTTGCCTATATTTATGTGAGACTTGCCTATATTTATGTGAGACTTGCCTATATTTATGTGAGACTTGCCTATATTTATGTGAGACTTGCCTATTTATGTGAGACTTGCCTATTTTTGTGAGACTTGCCTATTTTTGTGAGACTTGCCTATTTTTGTGAGACTTGCTTATTTTTGTGAGACTTGCCTATTTTTGTGAGACTTGCCTATTTTTGTGAGACTTGCCTATTTTTGTGAGACTTGCCTATTTTTGTGAGACTTGCCTATTTTTGTGAGACTTGCCTATTTTTGTGAGACTTGCCTATTTTTGTGAGACTTGCCTATTTTTGTGAGACTTGCCTATTTTTGTGAGACTTGCCTATTTTTGTGAGACTTGCCTATTTTTGTGAGACTTGCCTATTTTTGTGAGACTTGCCTATTTTTGTGAGACTTGCCTATTTTTGTGAGACTTGCCTATTTTTGTGAGACTTGCCTATTTTTGTGAGACTTGCCTATTTTTGTGAGACTTGCCTATTTTTGTGAGACTTGCCTATTTTTTGTGAGACTTGCCTATTTTTTGTGAGACTTGCCTATTTTTGTGAGACTTGCCTATTTTTGTGAGACTTGCCTATTTTTGTGAGACTTGCCTATTTTTGTGAGACTTGCCTATTTTTGTGAGACTTGCCTATTTTTGTGAGACTTGCCTATTTTTGTGAGACTTGCCTATTTTTGTGAGACTTGCCTATTTTTGTGAGACTTGCCTATTTTTGTGAGACTTGCCTATTTTTGTGAGACTTGCCTATTTTTGTGAGACTTGCCTATTTTTGTGAGACTTGCCTATTTTTGTGAGACTTGCCTATTTTTGTGAGACTTGCCTATTTTTGTGAGACTTGCCTATTTTTGTGAGACTTGCCTATTTTTGTGAGACTTGCCTATTTTTGTGAGACTTGCCTATTTTTGTGAGACTTGCCTATTTTTGTGAGACTTGCCTATTTTTGTGAGACTTGCCTATTTTTGTGAGACTTGCCTATTTTTGTGAGACTTGCCTATTTTTGTGAGACTTGCCTATTTTTGTGAGACTTGCCTATTTTTGTGAGACTTACTAGATTTGAGAGAGATAGAAAAAATATTTATATATCATGTAAATATCTTTTTGTGCATACGTATTGAAGTTATTGTTGGGTATATACATATATATATTGAATAAAAGAAACTATAAATGAATGTCTGTGTTGTCATTTCCCCGTGATAGTTTCTGAGAGATCCGGTAAACTTCTGAATAAAAAAAAAATCTAGTTTAGCTATCTTAGTTTTCTTGTGTGGTCAAACTCTCCCATAAATCACTACAACAAAACATGTTACACTTACATTGCAAACCAGCAAAAACTGGATCCCTAACAGTAGAACTGTCTAAAACTATCATATCACAAACAGGACAACGCACAGTAACTACCTGTTCTGTAGAGCGAAAAGAGACATCTAAATCAAATTTCGATTCACAGACAGTGCAGTTACTTCCGAGCTGCCTCGTACGCTTCAAATAGGAATGTTTTTGACAAAACTAACCTATCATCACACATTGGTAACTCACGATTTTCCTGAGGCAACAAGTGTAATTTCCTCAGTAACCCACCAACTGCAAGAATGTCAAGAGATCCGTCTACAGTATGATCATCAACAACAGGAACCACTTTAACAGGAACCACTTCACCAATAACGACAGCACCACGATCTGGAACTTCAGCAGCGACCCTACGGCCGATACTGAAATTCAAACACTTAGCAAACACCCTTTTTCACACGACCCATCGCTCACAGTAGTCAGATGACATCTAAGACAAATTCTCTGAGTGAGTTGCAGTGTAACACTCATACATGCCAACAAACACTACATAAATATCTATGCGGAATTCTCATAGGCGCAGAGCGACCCGTTCTCACTAAGTTGAACGCGGCACACGCGCTCACTCCTTACCCACATCTCCCCATCTCTCTGCAATTGACCCCTATTCTGACCTCTCTCCCGCTGTCTTGGGGGTAGGTAGCGTTATAAAATTTTACACACACCTACCTTATTGTTATAGGAATACATTAAGAAGAAAAAAAATTTGGGTTAAAAAGTACAAAATCGCTTAGTCGGTCCCCTTAAATGGAGATAGATACCTTGATCTAATATATGATAAAATTGTTCCAAGACTTCGAGAAGTACATGGAATTAGAATCAATCGAATCTGGTTGGTTCAGGTCGGGTTCAGAACTGTTGATGTGAGGAAAAACTATATGAGCTATTCTGCAATACGCATTATCGCCCTGAATCATCGTATCGAATGGACCACCAGATCGCCAGAAATTACTAATAGGAGGAACAGTATGAGTTTTTTTCGATTGCATTTTAATAAACGCCTTTCATTGTTATAATAACGGTTTTTAATAAACAATTTTAATAAACTGTTGAAAGCTATTAAAAACATGATTTTAATATACTAAAATTCGAAGTTAAACCAAAAGTGCGCAAACAGGTTTTTGATATCGGTCACTAAAAATACTGTGTAAAGAAAACGGATAGATGTATTCATCCAAAAATTTTTAACAGATATGAAATAAATGTTGATAAACAAAATGTGATTTTCAAATTTTTTGTAAGTTTGATAGTTTTTGAATTATAGCCATTGAAATTTGGCTATCGTTTTTTTTTTGGGACACCCTCTATAGGGACGTTCATAACCCTAAATATTAGAGACTTTTGTCAAACAACTTCTCTAGACCACAAAATACTCGCGAACTAAAATAACAATTAGCACTGCTTTCTTTCTGAGCCACAAAAATAATTAACTTTGATAAAATAATAATCTTATCAGATGATTTGATATATACAGTTACACTTTGTTCCACCAGAAACGGCCTTTTCAAATTGCGAATAGGAAGCACTTAAAATTCGTCAAATGCCATTATAGATATATCTCTTTAAATGGAAAAAATGAATTTTGATTATTTTTAAATTCTAAAGTCCTATGTATATCGTATAAGATATACATATCCCTCTCCAGCCTAAAGAAAGAACGACGAAAATTCTTGCAAACTTTATTAAGAGTATTCCGGTTACATCTTTCAGCTGTGTGATGGCAGGGATTTTTCGTTCTTCTACTATTAACTCGATCTCGTAATTTCTCATGTGAGAATTTCTAAAGCTGCATTTGTGCATTATGGTGGAGTGCCATCTTGCATCCACTAAAATGAACAACGAGTTGCAGAATAGTTAGCCTGAACAAAATAATGTCCTGGCGCAATCTGAGATATGAAACACCAAAAATCGATGACAAGTTGCCATATTTGTCAACGAATGCATGAAAGATTGGATCTATTCTATTAATAATTGCACCAAAGATCATTTATTATCTTAGCATCATACATAACTATAATAAGTTTTGAAAATATTTCAAGAATTTTTATTCGTAGTTTTTTTCGATGTGTTTTTTGGTGGGGACAAAAGAACTTCTCGCCAGTCCAGACGATTCAATTGGCAAAGTTAGATAGTAGCTGTTGAATCTACAGACAACAGTGCCTTTTATTTGCTTTTTAGTAATGGTTGAACTGAAGTTCAATGATAAAAAATGAAACGAAGTTCATGTCTGCCGGTCATCCACAATAATGAACATGGTAGCTTTTCTGACAGAGCAACTAGTTTTTTTTTTCCAAGAAACTTTTCACCCCCTGAATCACTGCTTCTGTTCTTTTTGGTTTCGTTTTCTTTTACTAGTGGTTGGAACAAGTTGCATTAAGAAGATCACGAACTCTTGTGAGCTTTTTCAGATGATAAGATTTAGGTGACCTTTCACTTATCTTGAAGTTTAAACAGTAAAATAGTAAACCAGCTTTAATGTTTCACTCTTTATTGTTCAATCAAGCAACCTAAGTAAAAAACTGTACAAATAAATTATACATTTTGCCGCTATATATTAAAGGGTATCCGGCTGATTTTCCGAAAAAGAATTTGCCGAAACCAGATTCTCCGAAAACTAATTCACCGTACGCTGATTCACCGAACCGGATTCTCTGAATACAAATTTGCCGAAGTGAAGATTTGCCGAAAGTTAAATTCGTCGAAAGTCGAATTTACCGAAAGACTTAGTTAAAACAGAAGGTAAAATTATACAAAAGTAACAGAAAAGATACGAAATAACGAAATCATAACCCTTAGTTACATTAAAATTGATTCTTTAATTAATATATCTCTTCATTAATCATTGTTATTGTTATTCTTTGTACCACTAAATGATTCTTTGTCTTTAATCGTATTTTAAAGACGTTAAAGCTTTTTTTATTCAGTAATAGTCAGTCAGTTTTGGATGCATGTTATATTTCATTCGTCTTATAGTTTGGCTTGTTTATAGGTTGTGTGTTACTAACGTGTTTATTCATTTTTTTGGTGAATAATCCATGTTTACTGCTTTTTTTAATGCATATATCACGGTTAATTAAATAAACTACATGTAAACAACTTTATTTAATTACTTTATTAAAATTGTTTGAGTAAATACGCCATATAAAGCACGCACGGGCTTTATATTATTTATTCAGTTGGTTATAGTACCCATACAGAAGGTATTTTATTTAGGTATTAATATTTATTCCATTCATTGCATTTAAAAACAAATAAATGTTAGTAACGAATAAAATAATTATTAATTGTGTTTATATCTTCCCAATATATCTCTGGTTTCAACGATAGTCTCACTTACATGAATACATTTTTTCAGTTCAAAATACTTACTTCTATCAAATCTTTATTAGTAATGCCATATATGTTTTATTAAGGGGTAATTACCTGTAAGGTTAATAGCCGAGATTAAGTAGGTTGGACGATAATATTGTCAATACTAGAATTACTTTATATTCATATTTCACTATTCCAGACTTGTCGCAAAATTTAATATTGTATGAGAATAGTTATCCTAAATTTAAGGTTCAGTAAAAGTTAAACTTTCAACAAAAAATTAATCTTTCATCCACATCCAATATTTAAGAGATTACAGTAATTGAAGAAAACACTACTCAGTGGAAGATTCAATATAGGAATGCTATATTTCATTGACGGCAATCGAGCACACTGTCGTCCCTAAAGTTTAACAAGAGTTACCCTGAATTTGTAACATTTAAATAAAAGGATAGCTTATTTTATACGTACATAACAATATACATATTGATTTTTTATATACACATTAAGATATATGAATTGAGCAAAATGATACGGAATTAACAGAATAGTATATTATCAGGGCCCCCGATCATGTGCAGTCGATCATGTGCAGTATGTGTCATTGAAGCATGTAAGTCATCACTCCTCATCAGTTCCTTCACAACGTACGCATGAGAAGTGTAAGTTTCTAGTGACAGATACTACTACTACTACAACGCAAGATGTGCGTTCATATCAGCTGTTCAATACGTGTACGTCAATGAACAAGAAAGACTCTTCAGTAGATAGTGAGAATTTTTAGGTTGAACTCTATTTCAATACCTATTGACTCGAGGCCTGTAACTATAGATTGCTTAATTCAGAGACATCAGGTAGTTACATTTGAGATTGACTCAGGTTCTCATTTGTCAACAATTAATGTGAATAAGTTATGTAATCTTGATGTTGTTGTACGGCCCACTAAAGTGAGAGCTAAAGGTTACAGTAATTCAGAGATAATGTTTGAAGGAAAAGTTAATCTTTCTGTTGAGTTTCACTCTAAAAAATATTTTCATACGTTCTAAGTAGTGAATGATGAACGAACTTCTCTTTTAGGTAGAGATTTATGTGGTAAATTAGGCATTAAAATACAGTTACCAGAAGGCAATTCGACAGTATATAATGTTATTCCAAATGTTCTTGATAAGAATAAAACTTATTTGAGTGATGAGTTTGATTCCTGTGTAAAAGATAAGGTGTATCTCAAGGTTGATATTGATATTAAACCAATATTTTGTAAAGCTCGTCCTGTACCATTTAGGTTAAAAGATCGTATCAAATTTGAATTAGATAAATTAATAACTGCAGGTGTTATAACTAAGGTGTACTTTTCAGAATGGGCGTGTCCTACTGCATGTAAATGTCTTGAAGTCAGATGGTAGTGTACGTATCTGTGGGGATTATTCTATGACATTAAATAAGTGTATGGATACAGTTCAGTATCCACTCCCCACTGTAGAAGATGTATTAGGTATTGTAGGCCATGCTAGGGTGTTTCCAAAGATTGTTTTAAAAATGCTTACTTGCAACTGCATTTAGATAAAGCCTGCAGAGGATATACGACAATGAATACATGCCAAGGGTTTTATCAATATAATTATTTACCCTTTGGTATGTCAAGTTCTCCTACTATTTTCCAATCACACATTAGTATGGTGTTATCAGGTATTGAAAATGTGATTGTTTATCAGTATGATATTTTAATTATGACTAGTATAATAAGGAGGAACATTCAATTGTGTTAGATAAAACTCTTGGAGCTTTGCAGGAGGCTGGACTTAAAGTCAATACACGTAAATGTTCTTTTTATACACCATCAGTTTGCTACCTTGGACATGTATTTTCTGCCGAAGGGGTACGCCCTAGTGATGACGATGTTCGTGCTATTTTGAATGCCCCGCCCCCTAGTAATGTTAAGGAAGTGCAGAGTTTCATTGGATTATGTAATTATTATGGTAAATTTATTAAGAACTTTTGCTCTCTGTTTGAACCCTTATATTTATTGTTGAAGAAAGATTGCAAGTTTGTTTGGGAGAAGGCTCAAGTAAAATGTTTTGAGACTGTTATACAGTTGTTCAAGGATGGACGCATTTTACGTCTATTCAATCCCAATTTACCAATAGCCATAGAAACTGACGCTAGTTCCTTTGGATTGTGTGCTGTACTATCTCAAAAATATCATGATGGATGGTTTCCAATTCGTTTTGCTTCTCAGACTTTAAATTCCGCTGAACGTAACTACTCTCAGATCGAAAGGGAAGCGTTGAGTGTTCTGTTTGGATGAGAGAAATTCAGACAATATTTGCTAAAATGTCATTTTCTTATTAGGAATGATCATAAACCTCTTACTAAATTCTTTTCAGGCTCTGCGGGTAGCTCCGCCCGACTGAAGAGATGGGTTTTGCGATTATCTCAATTGACCTATAAGTTTGAGTACACTGAAGGCAGTGTTAATGTTATGAGTGACTTTTGAGTCGTTGTCCTCTCTCTAAGGCGGAGCATACCTCTGAGCTGTATGAGTTAATTTTTGTGTTAGATAGTTTGAGTAATACTCCTGGTAACTTCAACGATATTGCTAATTGTACTAATGTTGATAAAGATTTGTGCATAATTAAGAGTTATATTCGAAATGGTTTACCAGTTAAAGTGCATTCCTCTCTGAAAGTTTTCAAAAATAATTCTGCTGATTTGTCAATTTTCCGAGACTGTATTATGTACCGTAACAGAGTGTTTGTTCCTCAACCATTGCGAACTAGAGTTCTTGAGCAATTTCACGGAGAACATCCTGGTATCAGTGGAATGAGATCGATTGTTCGCTCTCTCATCTGGTACCCGGGAATAGATGCGAATGTAGTAGAGTTAGTTCGTAATTGTAAAGATTGTCAAGTTAATCTAAGTAAGCCTCCTCAGAACTGTAGTGTGCAGTGGCCTGTACCAAATAAAAATTGATCCAGACTGCACATAGATCACTTTCAGTTTGAGGATAGGTTATTTTTAATTGTTGTCTATGCTCTTTATAGGTACATTGAATGTGAATTATGTAAAAATACCAGTTCTCGTGAAGCCATAGAAGTTTTGATAGGAATATTTTGCAGAAATGGCTTACCTAATGATATTGTTTCTGATAATCCCATTTGTTTCGTTTCAGCTGAATTCAAAGAATTTCTGTCCAATCATGGTATTTCTCACGTTACTCCGCCTCCTTACTCACCATCATCAAATGGACAGGCTGAGAGGGCTGTACGTGTCATGAAGGATCTTCTAAGAAAGAATAAAATCGGCTCTCTCAGAACAAGGTTATCCAATGTTCTTCTACATTATCGGAATGTACCACATTCGATTACTAAAATGCCACCTTCAGTTGCTTTGAATAGCAGGCAATATATGACTGTCAAAGAAAAAGTCAATCCTACTTTTGTACATGATAGTACTGCTATCATAGGTAAACCTGTACCTGCATTTGATGATGGCTGTGAGGTGCTGGCTTTGAATTATGGACGTGGTATAAAGTGGTATTCAGGCATTGTTGTTTCACGGTTAGGGCAAAATGTTTATAATGTGTTTATTAAAGATTTAAACGTTGTCTGGAAACGTCACAAACATCAATTGCGTCTGCTTCGTCGTGGACGCAGCAGTGCAGCTATTTAGTTAACTTGAACGCACAATTTACATGTAATCTGTGTTAGGATGTTATTATAATATGCTAATGTTTCTTTTCTGAGCATGATTTCATTTGTTCACTATATTTGAATGTGTATTCTTTGTATCTTGCTTTTGTGAATATTGTCTGAAGTTATATTTTTTACTATCATAAATATTTTTGAATCAGATGCATATGCTATTTATTACAAATTTTACTTTTGTTTTTTTTGTATAATTTCTTAAGGGTGAGGAGATGTTGTATTGTCATTAGTTTACGTCTAACGTACTTGTATGTGATACTTGTGCATCTCCCATGTGAACATATTTAGTTGTACATTCCAGTACGTACACAGTTTGTGTACACTCTCATGTACGTGTTATTTATGTAGGTTGTGCTTTGTAATAGATTTTAGGTAGCTAGCAGTTCAATAAAGGATATTTAGTTGTCAGGTTGTCTTCCTTCCAACCCACTACAAAAATTTATATTCTGGGTTACAAGTTATAGCTCTGGGTTACAAATTATAAAGTTATGTTCGAGTTATATTAGCGGCTTACATCAAAGCTATTCGTTCTTAATTATATTCGAGCGCCTAGTGAGAAAAACATGACCATAAATTTAAAAAGCATTTCCTCCCAGTGAATAGTTAAGATTATAAGATTATGCCTGATTAAATGATTATCAAAATTATAGAAATTGAAAGATTAAGTAAAGATACAAGTTCAGCGTATTAACAATAGAAGATTGTTAATATTGATGATGAATTAATTTCTAAAATAAAAATCCATACAACTTGTTAATATAATTCTCTATAATTTAATTTTTTTTTTTAAACATCATCTAGTCAAAGGGGCAACTTTTGTAATACAAAATAATCTATGACAAATTTGAAACTGATCAAATGAGCCAGATGAATCATAAAGATATTTTTCTATCATAGCAATACTCTCTAAAAATCTTAATTCTATATAAATTTGTTAAATACAAATTACTACTATAAAATAGATGGGGAAAATATTAATACGCTTATGTAGTATATTATATTTCATTATTGTTTTTTAACATGTCTTTACTGTATATAATTTATGGTCGTCATATCTTTATTAAACAATATACCTTATACCCATTTATTTGACATAACCGATACCTTAACAGCTTACACTAAAAATAACTAAAACAATTGTATCCATATATTTGTATATTCCAAATAACTTTGCCTCATAACATGTAATACAAATTTAAATAATTTACGAAATAATATAATTATAGATTATTCTATTAAAATAACTCTTACTCAAGTGAATAATTAGCAAACAGAACCAAAATATAGTCCGTGCCAAATTTACCTCCAAAGTTTAGATATAAGCACACCAGGTGCCTACTTTAAACCAAATGCAGAAGCCACAGACTCTCTTCTTATCTGTCCCATCGCTGTAGGTTACCTAGTAGGTAAAATAACAGTTAAAGATATGTCTAATAAATAAATTAATTATTTCATACTGATTATTATTCAAAAATATTAATTTGAATTTGAAAAGATTTAACAGGTAAAGAAGAATTTTACCATAATAGCGGGAGAATCCTGAACGTTCCTGAAGTTGGAGAGAATGAAAGAGCCATTTCCGTCCGTCAGTTTTCGAAATTCATCAAGCTGAAGTTAAAATATAATGAGATATGTAATGTCACTCAATTTGAATTTTTAATTTTGAACATGGAATAATCATTCAAACCTGTTCATTTGAAACAGTTTGTCTGTCAGCGAAGACTGTCCAAATAACGGATTCATCGCAAGTTGGAGAGGTACGACTACCAAAGTAGCGGTAAAATTTGGATGTGTCAGGTGGGAGGAATGAATTCAACGCAGGGATAGAATTGTCATCGACTTCGAAAGTAGCTTTAGAAAGAATTTGTATCAGTATATATGAAATTTGATGCTCCATTAAGAGATGTGAAGAGTATGTTAAATATTACGATTTTGACTCACTTTGATCATTTAAAATATTTGGAAGTTGGTCAATCAAAGGTTGAAGAGCATCATTTGCTGGTCCAACATCGTACAGTATACTAAGGACTGCATAACCATCTCTTTCTGAGGCAGCACCGGAAACTGAATAGGCTCTGTTATAGTGAAGCAGTTGTAATTCAAGCGCAGATCTTCATGGATAGATGAAAAAAAAATGTTTAAATGTCCAATTCTGGGATATTCCATATATTTCATAGAAGTACAAAATACTAACTGATGCCCGTCCACTAGATGTTCAGAACCCTTATTGTCAGAGGAGTCGCCCCAATGAAAATTTAAGTTAAGTAGCGAGTATTCTCCTGGAAGACCGGCACCAGACAAACGTACTGTTGTTGCTCCCCAGCTAGCCCTTACTGTAAATAGAGGAGACTCTATTGTACTATGAAATTATTATGCAATTAACACAGCACGCCTGCATTCCCACAGTAATATTTAAAATTGTATATATTTAACCTGTAGACTGCTGATTGAATAAATAAACACCGTCTGATATCGTGTCATAGTTGTAGAAATTGAAGGTTCCCAGATTTCTCTCCGCTACTTCTCCTGAGAGGATATCAATGGGTGACTGCATTACTCCGGTACAACTTGAATCCCAGGCATCTTGATCTGAAAAATAAATTACTCGTTTAACAACTCATATTAACTTTTTCATTAATTTATTGGGATTTCATCAATCAGTGACTGAAATAAATTCTAAGTGTACACGAATTCATTTATTCATAGGTGATAATTATTGGTGATTCGTTTTCTTATTCCGATTTTACTAATCTGAATTTTAATCACTGTTGAATCAGTTTATTGCATGAAAGACATTAAGAAAATCTTATTTATTAATTTGGTTGATAATTTGAATGATCTCAGTTCCCCAATGTACGTCCATGGTTATCCATGGCTTCTCAGCTCACCAGAGTACGTCCATCCAGATACTGGAAAAGATGGAATTATTTTGAAATTATGATCTTCTATATATACTTGAGTATATTATTATACTTGTGTATGAATTATAAGACCATAAGAATATTTTTTTAAATATTTCTCACCTTCAGTCAAAACTGCAAAAAATACAGCAACGCAAACAGCCACTTTGAACATCTTAACAAATCTGAAATTGTGAACATTATCACCCAATAGTTACACAGTAAAATTAATATCCATGTACCTCTTAAAATATTTTTCAAAATAAATTATTATATTGTATATCTATACCTACTTTATAGTGTTATTGCTTGGGAAAGTACTGCAGATGTACATCTATATCTGCTTAGCATAATTCAAAAACGCATTATAAAAACAATAACATCTTCTGACTCTTTAGCGCCTACACTACCACTATTTGAATGAAATCTATAAATTTGTGATTAGTATACAAATGTACAGGCACTCCTCCTCCGGAAATGTCAGTTTTCCTACCCATTCATATAATACCATATACCATACTGAAGCTGCTCCTTCTTAGAAAATATTAACTCAATGTCAAAGACTATTCACTAAACACTATTCAAATTAATATTAAAAATATTATTCAATTTTATTGTTTAGGGTTAAATATAAACAGTTTTTGCTGGGATCTTATGAAAAGTAACCCTGTCCCCTTATAATGTTTTTTTCGTGTTTGGCAGTTTTAATTTTGCCTCTATATGGTACTTTTGATTTAAATATTTTTTTTATTCTGTTGTATGTACATAAATCTGTACTAGTCATAATTATTACACTTTGACTCTGTTTGCCCAAAAAGTTTCATTGGAACTCCAATGGATTTGAGTGAATACACTTTTGTTTGTTTGTTTGTTTTGGTCATAGTACCACTACTAATTTGATTACCTATGACCAACCTAAGATTTAAAATTTGTAATGTGAGTCTTTTAATTCAATGAAGTAGGTATACTTAGGTATACCTACGTATTTCAATATCAAATATCTAAACTGTCTTAAGTTATAATTCTCAGTATCATTTAAAAAATATATAGTTTTCTAGAATATAAGAGATGAGTGTGATAGATTTTTCTAACTACAATATTTTAAATTCTAATTCTTTCTATTACTTGCTAAAAATTAAAGTAATACAAAATCACGTTGGCGTTATAAACAATTTCATGATTAACTGTGACTATAAACTCTCTTCCCTTACATCTATTTAATGTATTTCAATTTTGGCATTTAAGAGTTATATATGACCACTATACAGTAGGGTATAGGGGCCACAAAAATGTTTTTTATTTTTCAAATAATTGTAAAGCTTTAGCCAATGAACGGAAAAACTGTATCTTAGTCTCTTTTTCACTGCCTCTATTGTACTATTAGCAGGTAAAAATAATTTTGAACTGATGGACATAGTTTAAGAAAAGGTGAGCAAAAGGTGAGGGTATTTTTTTATCATTGTGCGAAAGTTATTCTTAGATTTCACTCTCTGATTTTACTTTCTAAAAGGCAATGAATAAAAATAATTTAAAAAAATAAAATGGTAGACATTTCAATACAGGGTGCTTGCACTTCTTTCTTGGAAACTATTTTGAAATAGAACTACTTCAATAACAATGTTGATCTCGTTGCAGTTTTCACTCTGAATATTCGTCCTTCACTTGTTCATTGCATGGTTAAGGCCCGCTTCACACTTGCATTTTCAAGAACGAGGTAAAAAAATCTCTTCTTCAAATGTGTTTAGTGTTTTTCTATCGCTGAAGGCAAAATTATATAGAATTTTTCCTTCATTTTAAGAATAGTTATTTTAAACCTCGGTGTTAAAAATGCAAGTGAGAAGCCAAGAACAAGCGAAGGGCAAATATTCAGAGTGAAATCTTCAATGATATCAAAATTCACGGAAGTTATTCTATTTCTAAATAGTTTCCAAGTAAAAAGTGTCTACCATTATCATTTTTTTCCTTTTATTCCCTGTTTTTTAGTATGTAAAATCGCAGAGTTAGCTCTAAGAATGACCTTCGCGCAATGACTAAAATATACCCTCACTTTTCACTCACCTGTTTTTAAACTATGCCCATCAGTTCAAAATTGTTTTACCTGTTAATAGTACAGTAAGAGGCAGAAAAGAAAGAGACCACGATACAGTTTTGTAGTCCATTGGCAAAAGATTATTAAGTATTTGAAAAATCGGAAACATTTTTGTGGCCCATATTGTATGTAAAAAAATATAATTTCTAAATATACCTAAATATTCCATCACCTTTTTTAGCCGCAATCTCCAATGTTTCTGATCAACGACTGACGCTATGTAACTTTTCACAACATCATTTTATACAAAAGAATTATCATAACTGGCTTATCTTCTAATCTTCATTTAAAGTTTAATTACTCTATTTACATTATTATTTCATAATTAAGTGTCGGTATCTTTTTAATGCGGACAATTCTGGGTTAATTTTGATTAAATGGTGTAATTATTTCATGTTATTATTAACAGGTGTTTCATTATCAAAATGCATGGTTGCACTATTTTCCGTTTCATTTTACAGTTCACAAATTATTTATATTCAGTGAATCAATTCGTCATCATTTACAGATCACAAAATCCCTTAATAATTAATTCCAAATTTATTTAATTACTGAATTATTCAATATTACGAAAGTTGTTTAAACAACTTAATTATTATGACTATAAGCTAAGCTTTTTTGACTTCGATATCAAATATTAATTCCTAAAATTCATTTATTTAATAATAAAACAATATGAATATATATAGTATCGAATTACTCAAACATTATATTAGCAGATTTTTTTACAGCAAACTGCCAGGCGTGAAACAATCATTAATAATATTTTAATTTATAAAAAAAACAGCGTTCATCCTTTGTTATGAAGTTAAAGGGACATTTGTTTTCAAATTAGTATATATAAAAAATAATTATTAATCATAGACAAATTTATTACAAAAATAAGTAAAATACATTATTGTATAAATATTACAGGAATGAATCGAATATAATTTAGAAATTAAAAACTATAACCTTTCTTAGAAAAAAAAAATTATGGTATTATAAGGACAGTGTAAAATATCTTTGTCTAAACAACGCATCTTTAATCTTTATATTATCAGGTCAAACGGGTTTAGAGTCTATTTTTTTATAATTTGAGGATTGAATAAGCCCTCAAGCTTAATCCTCATAGGTGGCGCTGGGTCTGTGAGACCCAGACCACACTTTACAAACATTTCTTTTTAATTTTTAAGATAAACCTAGATGATTATCTTTCCAGTACCTTTTAATTAGATGCAGTTTAGCCAACTATGAAAATATAAAGTGTTTAGTCCAGCAAATTTATGGGATTTAAGGTAAAAATAGGTCTCTCAGACCCATCGCCACCATTCATGTATGAAATTGGTAAAGCATCAATTCTTTTATTTCTCAACTGGGATATGTATTGCTAAAGTAGATTTACACAATTTTTTTACGAGGTTTATCATGGATGTAGAAGAAATTCATTGCTTGCTTGATCAAGCAAATTCATTGCTTGAATCTGACCTTGGTACAAGTGATGATGAAAATGTACAATGCACGTGTCTTTTTTTTTTTTTTTTTCAATCGTTATTTTATTTTTGCACATGACAAATTAAATGCTTAAATATAAAGTTTTTTACCTATTCATTCCCTCTTCTAAATATGAATGAAAACATTTATGGGTCTGTCTGTCCCAGTGCCATCATTGATGTTAAATTATACAGCGCCATCTCCGAAAGGTTAACATTCACTTGTATCATTATAAAACAACTTCGATCGGTGTTTGTGAAATATTTAGAATTTGTAACCAAACATCTATGATTAATAAACTGCTATTACCTACCTAATGCTCTGACAATTCCATTCGATCGAATTGGATTGCATACTAATCAATATAACTTTTTACATATAAATCAAAATGGTAACAAGGAATGTATTAATGATTTGGAGAATGAGAATGTAATTGTAAAAATATTTAACATACATATAAGATGGTTTAACATTCAGTTAATTTATTGTATTATTTAAATTTATATAGTTCTGAGAATATCGAATTAGATAAAAGATATCCAATAAGTTAAATATGGTAATTATAATTTATTTTTGTGTACTGAAGTTTGGTTGACTATGTGCTTAATAAATTAGCGAAGGATTATCACCTGTTTTTTATATATTAAAATGTTCTTAGAATGTGTCTACCTATAATTATTTAATATTTCAGGAAATTCAAAAAATACTTAAATTACCGTACGTGACTGGCAGTTTTTCCGCGCTATCCGGTAAATCCATCACAGTAAATTCATTGCGTGGTAAATTCATGACATAGTAAATCCATCGCATGGTGAATTCATTGCATGGTAAATTCATCACATGGTAAATTCATCACATGGTTCATTATATAATTAAATTGATAAAATCAAATAAACTCTTTGCAAATAATTGCGCCGACCTTACTATAT